>CM033476.1:300694768-300946387 GCA_019447015.1 Hymenochirus boettgeri | reverse complement strand
ATAGAGAAAATTCACCTGGGTGAGATTTACACTATTTATCATATCCTATTAATAAAATAGAGAAAATTCTCCTGGGTGAGTTTTACACTATTTATCATATCCTATTAATAAAATAGAGAAAATTCACCTGGGTGAGATTTACACTATTTATCATATCCTTATAATAGTGTAAAACTCACCCAGGTGAATTTTCTATTTTATTAATAGGATATGATAATAGTGTTAAAACTCACCCAGGAGAATTTTCTCTAAGGCAAATTTTCTCTATTTTATTAATAGGATATGATAATAGTGTAAAACTCACAAAGGTGAATTTTCTCTATTTTATTATAGATATGATAAAAGTGTAAAGCTCACCAGGTGAATTTTCTCTATTTTACTAATAGGAAATGATAATAGTGTAAAACTCACCCAGGTGAATTTTCTCTATTTATTAATAGGATACACCCAGGTAATTTTCTCTATTTTATTAATAGTATATGATAATTGTGTAAACTCACCCGGCAAATTTTCTCTATTTTATAATAGGAGATGATAAATAATGTAAACTCACCCAGGTGAATTTTCTCTATTTTATTAATAGGATATGATAAATGTGTAAAACTCACCCAGGTGAATTTTCTCTATTTTATAATAGGATATGAAATAGTGTAAACTCACCCAGGTGATTTTCTATTTTATTAATAGGATATGATAAATAGTGTGAAACTCACCCAGGCTAATTTTCTCTATTTTATTAATAGGATATGATAAATAGTGTAAAACTCACCCAGGTGAATTTTCTCTATTTTATTAATAGGATATGTAATAATGTAAACTCACCCAGGTGAATATTCCTATTTATTAATAGGATATGATAAATAGTGTAAAACTCACCCAGTGAATTTTTTCTATTTTATTAATAGGATATGATAAATAGTGTAAAACTCACCCAGGGGATTTTCTCTATTTTATTAATAGGCATTTTTTAGTATTATTTTTCAGCAAACTGCAGCTAATTATCAAACCAGTTACATTAATATGGGAACATACTATATTGCTGTTAAGAAATACCGGTAGTCATGTAAATGGAATATCCAGTAATTACAGAACCCATTTCTGGTTGATTCCCCATAGATGCAATTCCACCCATGATACAAAATCCACATTTTGGCACTTTAAAAAATTGCTTTGATTTTCGTTAATGCTATAAAAATGCCTTGCTGATATTTACGAAAATTCTGGTAAAACTGCAAAAAATGCAGCAAAAGGGGCAAAAAGTGTCTAGAAGGTGAAATTTCACCTATTTATAAATAGCTTTAAATAAAAAAGGTTAGAATTTAGGACCTTCCAGACTGGGGTTACCTTGACGTGGTTGGAAGGCTTTTCATTCATGTGATCACAGTAATGTATACTAAAACCCCTTTGTTTATAGTATGCCAGTGTACAGATAATATGATATTGTATGGGGCCTAGGAATGTGCAGATTATCCTTCGTGTTAACCTAGGACAAGTTAAACGATCTGATTTCACTGGTACAGTACCTGTGTAAAACAATGGTTCCAGACAAAAGCACTGTCATTAAATAGGTCGTCGAGATGATCTAAGTAGCTACCAATATGGAGAATGTAATTTTTTTTTGTAGACAATCAAGTTGAGAATATCGTAACTCCCAGCAACTTCACTTTTTCACCAAAAAAGCTTTCTCCCGTGAGTCCGTTTGTAGTTAACCTTTTTCAGAAAAAGTTAAGCTACAAAATATATTAAAAAATTGTATTTTCGATTTTAAACACTTTTTGCAAACATTTTTAAATTAAAGACTTTTCTCCTGTGAAAGATAGTACTCTCTTATTTGTATTTTAAATGTCTTACCAATAAATATGCATACCTCACAACCATCCTGTTTTCCCAGGGACTATCACTGTTTGAAGGGTCATGGTGTGGCGGGCTTAACCAGAACTTGAGCATGCCTGTGCCATTCAGGGCATGGTCATGACGTTTGGGACAGACTATCAGTGGCTGAGCCCCTGTCCCAGTATGTTGTATAAGTTAGACACACCACAATTAAATATATAGAACTATAAATAAATATGAACATAAATATATATGAATATATATGAAATAAATAGGTAATTAATACCAAAAGAGTAAATAAACTGAAATTCTTTGAACCCTAAAAAATAAGGAAAGAGGAACCTGTCCCAAAAACTTCAAATCTAGGTGAATGGGTAATGTAAGATACAAGGGAAGGGCAGAAACGGTGGTACTCTGGGGACAACAAGAGAAAAAGGACAACTAAACGCTCAGAACAACATTGAATTAGAAGTCAGATCTCCTTGTTATAAAAACAGTATTCAGTGTTTTACCTCTCATTTTGATATGGTTCTTGGGAAATTTAATTTTCTAACATAAGGTTTGTGTTTTTTATTCTCAGTGTTCCAGTATCACACAGTGTGGTCACTGACCATTATGTTCCTTACACATGCTCAGTCCCAAGATACTGCTGGGAACTTGTTGCAGTTGGTCACATCTACTAGTAGCCTCTAGCAATCCTTTTACAGGACAGAATAGGCAAGGGAGCTTGTGACTGAGGTCAGGGGGTGTAGCCAGTCACTGTACATACCCACAGTTATTTCATCCAGTTCTTTAGTGGTTACATTTACTTTAATGCCGTTTACTGTATTTCTATTTTATTGTTTATCATGTGTTTTTTAGATGGTATAGTTTCAGATTCTGGAGTGTGACAATTTGGGTTTACTTCTCATTTCAGATGGGAGAAAGCACTGTAAATGTTTTTTTTTAAAGGAAACAGGAACAATAGAAAATACCAGTCTTTACCTGCAAAATTATTGGTTATGTCATCAAGACTGCTCAAAATTTAGCTGAAAAACTAGGCTTGATGGCAATTTTCCATCTGAACAGCCTGGTAGAGCATGTCGCACAAAGAGACACTTTGACATATATGATTACAGATCCAAGCAAAAAAGTTCAGGTTGTGTATGGGAATCACTACAAGATCGTTTTGAGCAGATCAAAGAGCACAGTGGCATGTTGGTTTACTGTATACAATCTCTAAAGTCATAGACTCCACAGGGAAGACATTTGTCCACAGTGTGTTCATTTGGAAAAAGCAGATTAAAGGGAATATAAAAAAAGGAATTTGTAATGATATTTTTGATTAACAAAAAGCATTATCTGGGGAGGGATGCTGTATGTTCTTTCTTTGAATATAATTAAACAATAGGAACAGCAGAATTTAATATTGTTCTAATTATAATTATGTCCCAGAAGAGAAAGGATCAGAATTAGATAGTATAGGATAAAGTCTAGGGGAGACGATGGAGAGAGAGGTTACAGATTTTAGCACCATTAATGGAAGAAGAAGAGATCTAGGGTGGGGTCAAGTTTTGGTTTAAAAAGGTGTCATTCTGGCCTGTGCTAAATGGCAAGTTAGAATAAACCTGATAATTGCTATCTAGGATTAGCACGGAACAATATACAAGGATATTTTCTGGCACTTTCCCCTTTAAAAACAGGTCCCTAAGGACTGATTGAAAGGACATTCTTTGGGCCCCCCTAGCCCCTTGTGATACCCCATCACCCAAAATCATGGTAGAAACCTGCTGGGGAGGTGTCAGGGGGGTATGGCACAAAAGCTACAGGGGGGGCAGGCCTCTACGTTTCATCACTGGCAACTGCAGCTCCTAAAGCTTCTCGTCACCCATTGTAAATTCTCCACTATAACAATTTTATCTCTCTATTGTTCTTTTATATTTTATAACACATTACATTTATATAACACAAACATGTCTTCTCAAGTTCTGTAGAGAAAATCTTTAAAGGTTTGAAGGAGAGGAAGACTATATTGTCTGGAATGAAAAAAATTGTTAAATTCCATATTTTTTTTAAAAGAAGTATAGTACAATTTACCTTGTGTCTAATTTTGGTAGAAGAAATGACAATGACTCTCCATTTTTTCTGTGCAAAAGCATTTCATGAGGCCTTGTGCAATCAAGTGACAGGCGGAGTAAAAGCAAAGCTAATACTATATGCGCTTTGTTTGTTTTTTTAGTAAAAACTCTTTCCATGACACTTTCCCGGAGCAGCCTAATCCATGCAATTCTGCCATACTTTCTTTACACCCAAGAATGACACACAAAAGATCATTAGGAAGATATTATCTTTGGAAATGAAGCCTCTGCAAGAAATTCTTAAACCCATGTCATCCCCTTCCTGAATCGCGATTATCAAAGAACCATTGAATAGTTTTATGCCTGAATTAAAAATGTTTTCATTGATAACATTCATGTGTAGCTGAAAAGATCCAGACTTTACCAGACATGTATTTAGGTATCCCAGATTGTGTCATCCACAAGAAATCGAGAGAGGAAACATATAAAATAATAAGTTTACAGTGGACATTGCAACCGTTTTAGCTGTTATTTGCATATCTCGTTTTCTTACCGTGGGCAAAACTAAATGGAAGTCTTACAGATTTTATAAATATCCATCTCTTTTTTTAGTTTTTCGGTGGCTTGAAAATTATTGATATCATTAGATACAATGACCCAACCCATTTCCATTCAAAGTGAAGGAGCAGTTCTATAATAACTCTGAACTGATGATACTCATTTTGAACGGTCTGGTAAATGTTTGAAAATCACATGTTTAATCTAAGGTCCAGTGCCCCATAACTTATCTGAAATTCAAATTTGTGCAGTAAAATATTGGTTAAAATATAGAAGTGTATTTTTCTGCACACAGGTATTACAGGGGAGCATGTTATTGTCTTTCAAGGTTACAACTGTATGTTAACCTACCTGTTTTGAAGAAAGCAGAATTGACAGCTCAAGTGGTAATGGTGCAATACGCTTCCTCTAAACAAATCCAATTACTTGGGCGATAAGAGCAAGCCCTGAACCCGATACTAGCATTCAAATTCCCAGATACCCCTTGCCTCATAAAACACACATGACACCATGAATGGAGCAAAAGGGGTCACAGCTTTATTTAAATAACAGGAATGAATTACCTTATAAATACTATTTTCTCAAATCATTAAACTCTGAAACAGTCTAACTCTGAAATTGTATACCCGTATAACTCTGGCAGGTGGTCCCGGAAACTACCGTAAAGAACTCAAACCCCCTTTTTGCTAGCTTCAACTACAATGGCTCAGCAAGGGTATCACACATTGTGGTGAAGCAGGCACCACTGGTGCCACAGGAACTTTTAAGACCCTATCTTCTGGAGCTGCCACCCTGTGGGCTAGCTCTATTACTAACCACACCAGTCAGCTTCCAAAAGAACCACTGCCCATCGCTGTGACAACGAAATCCTAGGGACACAAAATAGAAAATATTAAAGGGGTAACACTATCTATTCTGCTTACTTCCCAATACTTTTCGCTATGACGACTGCTTATATACCCTGCTACTCCCCACTACCTGACTTTTCCCCAAGTTAGCCTGACACCTCACCAACTATAGGGTATAGAGGCTCCCCTCTATGCCCTGCCATACATCCCTTCTGCCCTAATGTTCTAGGGATGTCTATCTCTCCTGAATAGGCTCAATAACACCTATTTCAGCTTTATATACATTAATATTTTTATTTATATAAATACTTTGTGCATTATTAAAATTTACACATGATGGAAATTAAATACCTGTATTACTTAAAGTTTTAGTTCTTGAAGATGTTTCACTACTACATCCGACCACTGCTTTCTCAATTCAGCCAGTCGAATGACTAGCGAAACGTCTTCAAGAACTAAACTTTTAATCCAGTTGATCTAACTGAATACAACAGATATACCATGACCTGGATGAATGAGAACCTCCACAGCAGTTGAACTTTAAATGTAACACACACTGAGATTCCTTTATTGAGTTTTGGCTTTCAATGAATTGTACAGGGGGGCTTCTAGACCTTTGACACCTGAGGCTCATTTTACAAGCTGTCCCTATATTTTCCTGTGGTGCTAAGCAAAAAAAGTTGTGGGCTGGCGGTGGGGTGGGGGTGATTTGTGGAGGTGGGCTAATTAACTGTCTGGTGAATGAAGGGCTGACTTGACACTGGCTGGTGAACTGGAGGGCTGGTTTGACACTGGCTGGTGAATTTGAGGACTGGCCTTACAGTGGGCTGCTGAACCTTCCAGCCCTCCAGGTCAGCAGACACTGTAGTTTCAGCCCTTCAGTTCACCAGACACTGTTAGATCAATCCTCTGTTCAGCGACACAGTTAGGACAGCCCTTCATTTAACCAGTTATTGTTAGGTCGCCCTCCAATTTACCAGCAACTGTTAGGTCAGCCCTCCGGTTCAGCAGACACTGTTAGGTTAGCTTTCCAGTTCACCAGACACTGTTAGGTCACCCTCCAGTTCACCAGACAAATTTGGCTTAACAGTGGCTGGTGAACCAGAGGGCTGACTTAGCACTGGCTGGTGAACTGGAGGGCTGACATGTTCCACATGGAGGGTAATTATATATGTGCCAAACAGAGTACCCTCAAGAAGAGACTGGTAAATAAAAGTTTGATTTTGCCCACAGCATAAATGATACATTCAAGTTTGCCCACATGTGACTGTTACAAGTGTTCCACCATATGACTGATACTACAAGTGTGACTGGTACATACAGTTTACTTTACTGGTACATAACAGGATTACTTACTGTGCCCCGCAGGTAGGCAGAGGCAAGATCAAGACAGGAGAGGCCTACAGCAACATTGACTGAAAGCAGCAAACTTACTGCGCTTCTTGCGGTTGGGCGTGCGCATCTTTTAATTTTTAATGTTACTGACTGCCTCTCCTCTTTGACACAGGAGTGCCACCTAAGCCAACTGAGCCTGAGTGAACTATTCCTTTAACATTCAAGGTCTATGTAAACATGTAATTTGTCCATTACCTGTAGCCATAAAGCTGAGTGAGGTGTGGCCATGAAGTATGTTGGAGAAGACAGCAAGTGCCCGATGAATGCTGCCAATTTGGGTGTCTTTTGACAGTTGTATTTGGAGTTATCCATTCAGTTTCAGACAGGGCATTTAATGTTCCCTTTATAGCCATTAGCTCACTGTCACAGACATCATAGACTTGAAATCCCAGTGTAATATTGGGTAGAATGTCTTGTTGCTGTTATTGATTTCATCAACAGCATAAATAAAAGCCAAAATGTAGCAGGTATGGAAAGAAGGCCTGTGTGTAAATGTGTGTAAATATAATAGTAAAGCTGACATTAGGCTTTTTAGATGGGTACACAATAAGCAGTTAGAGCAGCTTGTAACACGTGTCTATTAGAGATGGCTGAAACTTGGAAGTTTCGTCCCTTTTCGGATTTATGGAATACAATAGATGGAGGGATGTTGTGTGTGACAAACACCTGAATACATATTGGAGGGACGTTGTGTGTGACAAACACCTGAATACAATAGATGGAGGGACGTAGTGGTGGAACAAACCCTGATAACAATAGATTGAGGGCGTTGTGTGTGACAAACACCTGAATACAATAGATTGAAGGGCGTTGTGTGTGACAAACACCTGAATACAATAGACGGAGGGACGTTGTGTGTGACAAACACCTGAATACAATAGATGGAGGGACGTTGTGTGTGACAAACACCTGAATACAATAGATTGAAGGGCGTTGTGTGTGACAAACACCTGAATACAATAGATTGAAGGGCGTTGTGTGTCACAAACACCTGAATACAATAGAGAGGGACGTTGTGTGTGACAAACACCTGATACAATAACGTAGGGATGTTGTGTGTGACAAACACCTGAATACAATAGATGAGGTCGTTGTGTTTGACAACACCTGAATCAATAGATGGAGGGATGTTGTGTGTGACAAACACCTGAATACAATAGATGGAGGGTCGTTGTGTTTGACAAACACCTGAATACAATAGATGGAGGGATGTTGTGTGTGACAAACACCTGAATACAATAGCTGGAGGGTCGTTGTGTGTGACAAACACCTGAATACAATAGATGGAGGGATGTTGTGTGTGACAAACACCTGAATACAATAGATGGAGGGATGTTGTGTGTGACAAACACCTGAATACAATAGATAGAGGGATGTTGTGTGTGACAACACCTGAATACAATAGCTGGAGGGACGTTGTGTGTGACAAACACCTGAATACAATAGATGGAGGGGCGTTGTGTGTGACAAACACCTGAATACAATAGATGGAGGGACGTTGTGTGTGACAAACACCTGAATACAATAGATGGAGGGTCGTTGTGTGTGACAAACACCTGAATACAATAGATGGAGGGACGTTGTGTGTGACAAACACCTGAATACAATAGATGGAGGGATGTTGTGTGTGACAAACACCTGAATACAATAGATGGAGGGCGTTGTGTGTGACAAACACCTGAATACATAGCGAGGACGTTGTGTGTACAAACACTCTGAATACAAAAGTATAGGACGTTGTGTGTCATAACACCGAATACAATAGATGGAGGGACGTTGTGTGTCACAACACACCTGAATACAATAGATGGAGGACGTTGTGTGTGACAAACACCTGAATACAATAGCTGGAGGGACGTTGTGTGTTGACAAACACCTGAATACAATAGATGGAGGGGACGTAGTGTGAGAAAACACCTGAATACAATAGATGGAAGGATGTTTGTGTGACAAACACCTGAATACATAGATGGAGGGATGTTGTGTGTGCAAACACCTGAATACAATAGATGGAGGGACGTGTGTGTGACAAACACCTGAATACAATAGATGGAGGGACGTTTGTTGTGACAAACACCCTGAATACAATAGATATAGGGACTTTGTGTGTGACAAACACCTGAATACAATAGATGAAGGACGTTGTGTTGTGACAAACACCTGAATACAATAGATGGAGGGCGTTGTGTGTTACAACACCTGATACAATAGATGAGGACGTTGTTGTACAAACACCTGAATACAATAGATGGAGGGATTTGTGTTTGACAAACACCTGAATACAAAGTGGAGGGACGTTGTTGTGACAACACCTGAATACAATAGTGGAGGGACGTGTGTGTGACAAACACCTGAATACAATAGATGGAGGACGTTGGTGTGTGACAAACACCTGAATACAATAGATGGAGGGAC
Source organism: Hymenochirus boettgeri (assembly GCA_019447015.1). Lineage (NCBI taxonomy): Eukaryota > Metazoa > Chordata > Amphibia > Anura > Pipidae > Hymenochirus > Hymenochirus boettgeri. Next base: position 300,937,281 of record CM033476.1, on the reverse strand, counting down.
GTTGTGTGTAAAACACCTGAATACAATAGATGGAGGGACGTTGTTGTGACAAACACCTGAATACAATAGATGGAGGGATGTTGTTGTTGACAAACACCTGAATACAATAGATGGAGGATGTTGTGTGTGACAAACACCTGAATACATGAAGAGAGGACGTTGTGTGTGACAAACACCTGAATACAATATTAGAGATGTTGTGTGTGACAAACACCTGAATACAATAGATGAGGGAGTTGTGTGTGACAAACACCTGAATACAATAGATAGAGGACGTTGTGTGTGACAAACACCTGAATACATAGATGGAGGGTGTTGTGTTTGACCCCCTGATACAATAGATAGGGGATGTGTGTGTGCCAAACACCTGAATACAATAGATGGAGGGAGTTGTGTTGTGACAAACACCTGAATACAATAGATAGAGGGACTTGTTGTGTGACAAACACCTGAATACAATAGTAGAGGATGTTGTGTGGGACAACCACCTGATACAATAGAGGAGGGATGTTGTTGTGACAAACACTGAATACAATAGATGGAGGGATGTTGTGTTTGACAAACACCTGAATACAATAGATGAGGGATGTTGTGTGTGACAAACCCCTGATACAATAGATGAGGGACGTTGGTTGTGACAAACCTGAATCAATAGATGGAAGGACTTGTGTGTGACAAACACCTGATACAAAGATGGGGACGTTGTGTGTTACACACACCTGAATCCAATAGATGGAGGACTTTTGTGTACAACCACCTGAATACAATAGATGAGGGATGTTGTGTGTGAACAAACACCTGATACAATAGATAAAGGGATGTTGTGTGTGACAAACACCTGAATACAATAGATGGAGGGACGTTGTGTGTTACAAACACCTGAATACAATAGATGGAGGGACGTTGTGTGTTACAAACACCTGAATACAATAGATAGAGGGATGTTGTGTGTGACAAACACCTGGATACAATAGATAGAGGGATGTTGTGTGTGACAAACACCTGAATACAATAGATGGAGGGATGTTGTGTGTGACAAACACCTGAATACAATAGATGGAGGGACGTTGTGTGTGACAAACACCTGAATACAATAGATGGAGGGACGTTGTGTGTGACAAACACCTGAATACATAGATGGAAGGACGTTGTGTGTGACAAACACCTGAATACATAGATGGAGGGACGTTGTGTTTTACAACACCTGAATAACAATGATGGAGGGACGTTGTGTGTGACAAACACCTGAATACATAGATGGAAGGACGTTGTGTGTGACAAACACCTGAATACAATAGATGGAGGGACGTGTGTGTTACAAACACCTGAATACAATAGAGGGAGGGAGTTGTGTGTGACACACACATGAATACATGATGGAGGGATGTTGTGTGTGACAAACACATGGATACAATAGATGAGGGATGTGTGTGTGACAAACACCTGAATACAATAGATGGAGGGATGTGGTGTGTGACAAACACCTGAATAAGATGGAAGGACGTTGTGTGTGACAAACACCTGAATACAATAGATGGAGGGACTTGTGTGTGACAAACCCTGAATACAATAGATGGAGGGACGTGTGTGTGACAAACACCTGAATACAATAGATGGAGGGATGTTGTGGTGACAACACCTGAATACAATAGATGGAGGGACGTTGTGTGTGACAAACACCTGAATACATAGATGAGGAGTTGTGTGTGACAAACAACCTGAATACAATAGATGGAGGATGTTGTGTGTGACAAACACACTGATACAATAGATAGAGGACGTTGTGTGTTCCAAACACCTGAATACAATATGGAGGGACGTGGTGTGTTCCAAACACCTGAATACAATAGATGGAGGGACGTTGTTGTGACAACACCCTGAATACAATAAATGGAGGGATGGTTGTGTGTGACAACACATGGATACAATATGATGGAGGATGTGGTTAATCTATCTAGAATCTACAGAAGTCACTTGAAAACAAATACACATCAAACAAAGAACACACTATTCTCTATCCAGTTGTGTAGCCACAGACTTATGGGCCCTGATGCAAAATTTGGGCATGGCCCCCCAACACCGCCGCAAACACAAATCAGCACTGCAAACAAATAATTATTGGTAAAATGCTTTGTATCTAACCACTGGTAAAATAGTTGGCAAAGACTCGTTAAATGCTTGGCATGCAGACACTGATAAACGGTTGGGAAACTGGTACTGCAAACAGCCAGGCACTGGTAAATGCTTGGCACACAGACAATGGTAAAATGCTTTGATACAGACCACTGGTAAAACAGTTGGCACACAGACTGGTAGTTTTGGAACCTTAGCACAAAATGGGGACCTCCTTGGACAAGGGCCCTGGGGCGGTAGCTTCCCCTGCACCCCTGGTAGCTACGCCCCTGGATCTATCATCTCTCTATTATCTCTCTATTATCTATCTATTTTTCATTCTTATCTATTTATCTATATCTATTATATATCTTCTATTTAGTATCTATATATCTATTTATCTATCTATGTATCTATCTAGTATTATCTATTTTCTATCTTTTTATCTATCTATCTATCAATTATCTATCTATTTTCAATCTATTATCTATCTATTTATCTCATCTATCTCCGTGTCTGTCATTGTCATACTATCTAGTATTATTATTCTATCTATCTAGAATCTATGCTATAGCTATCTATTTCAATCACTAGCTATCTATTCTACATCACTATATCGATCGACATAAACTATTTAGCTATCGAGCTAGAATCATAACACTAGAACAACAACACTATCCTAGCATCAGTCAACATCTAGATCTATCTAAGACGTAGCTATATCACTACGATCGTATATTTACACTATGATCGATCTATACGACAATAGATCTATAACACATCACAATGCTATCAACACTATAGCTCACTAACATCAATCAGAATAGCTTATCTATCAAGTATCATCTATCTACAACACATACTATCTATTTATCTATCATACTATCATGATTATTTATCTATTTCAAACATTACTATCATCTATCTATCTCTCATCTACTATCTATCTATCTATCTATCTATCCATCTATCTACTCATCTATCTATCTATCTATCATCCGTCTGTCTGCTATCTATCTATCTATCTATCTATTAGCTATCTATCTATCTATCATATGTCGTCTGTCTGTCTTCTGTCTGTCTGTCTGTCTGTCTGTCTGTCTATCTATCTACTCATCTATCTGTCTATCTATCGATCTATCATCCATCCATCCACATTAATAAAACATGAAGTGACACCTCTCTAAACACATGCAGCATGGCTGATTAAGAATTATTGTTATTATTGCAGTCCCCATGAATAATTGCAGCTCTGCTAATTTCATTTAAGTGTGTCCCTACCAGACCCAATGATCTGGCAAACCAGTTGTACCTTTAAGAGAGAAACATATATAAAATCTACATGCTAAAAGACTGGTCGGTATTCACATTAGAAGCACAATGCAGGCCGTATTGGATTCAGTGTAGCCATACATCCTACATCATGTCTTAATGAACGGCTACACACCCTTTTAATATGTAGATTTCATACAGTATGTGTTCGGGCCCAGGTGCCAGTAGTTTTAACAGTTGAATTTTGAATATGGAACCCGGAGTTTGACCTGAAACCAGGTTTGGGTTTCTTTTATAATTATTCTATTTCAACAATGCTTTAAAATGTTTCTAGTGTTTACAGCAGACACAATCTAAATAGTGATGTTGGTGGGAAATTCTGTAATAAAATCATTGGGTAACAATTTACTTGTGCTGGAAAGACATTTTGTTTTCTACCCCCCTCAAGGTCCGGTGTAGAATGTGAGATCTTTAATGTTGATTCTGGTTTTAAATGATGACATGACACTTGGAAGAAATATACAGAACAGTATCCAGCAAGCAAAGCAGAATGGTAAATATCTCCACTGCCACCATGTTTTCTTGCTCATATGTATATAAACAGATAGACATAGCTAATGTCTTGTTCTTCTCTTGATAGTTCGCGTGGATAGACCCAGACACTGCAGAACACCAGCATGCTGAAGGTGATATGCCACGACTCATTGAATCTGTCTGGTAACTTTCTAGATGAAAATGCAACAGGAGACAACACATAGCTAGAACCCAAGGTAGAAAAGAGATAAATAGAAAATACTTATAGATCCTTCGTTACATTGTGGAGTTATTCATTGTTTATGGTCTCGTCTATATCATAATGGTGGAGCATACATCAAAAAAAATAACAAAGGAGATGTTGCAAAGAGCAAACCATCATAAGGCCAAAGGATATTTTGGATCAACCCAATATGTAATCTGCTTCCGTTTTGTTGCATTAAAGCGATAATAACAGTAACAGTTTTTCCTAGAACAGATGAAAGGGCTACGGAAAACGTACCAAATGTGGCTGTCTGATCAGGCATGAACCTGAGTAGGAAGTCCAATGAACAGGAAAGAACAGAGGAAGGACAACTGAGAGACACAAGAAGAATGTAGCTTAAGTTACGATTATGGCTTTGACAATTGGGGTGTTTCATAGCTTGACAAATAACCACAGCACTCCAGTTGTCATTATGCAGAAAGTGATTATTATTTGTCGATAAAATATTCTAAGTGTTCTTCGTAGGAAAGAAAGTTTATAGTTTGTTGATGCATAAATTCTTGCTTGGGTTAGGCCATTGGTATCAGGACATTTCTCACATATTCCAAAATCTAATAAATAGATGTCAATAATATTATTTTTTAGGTGCATTATACTGCTTAACTTAACAGTGACTGTTAGGTTAGGGTGGGGTCCCCAATTTTTTCTTAACCACAGTCAAAAAACCTGAAAACCTAAATCCCTCATTTGCCTCAAGGCTGTGCAAAAATAAGTAAATTAAATCAGTAGGGTAGAATTATTCACCTTTTATCATTGTTTTTGTTAAGGTAATTTCATTTTTATATTGTTTTTGTTTTAATTTCTACCCTCTTCCTATTATACACATATTTGTGTGAATAAAAATAATAAGAAGTGAATAACGAAAAAAAAGTCCAAAAACCTAAAAGGTATGCACACTGGAAAATTAGTTTTTTTTTTAAATGCCCTTTCGTGGAAACTATAAGTCTTCCCAAATATCACTTTACCATTTTTTGTTGATTGCCCATTATTTCTTTAGATATTCAGTCCGAAAAATCTTACATTTCAGCATTTCTGTAAGCAGTTTTGCTGTAGTGGAGTGATTTGACAGTTGGTAGCAGGAAAACAGTCAGGTCAGTAGTCATACCCTGAGCAAAACAAGTACGTGATTGAAGTAATGCAGCAACACCCACACGTCAGAGTAAGTGCTACTGAAACCTATTTATTTAAAGATTAAGATGATGCAAAGTCATCCTTCGGTATACACCCTTTAAGTTAAGACAAATACTGCACTGCAGTCCGGGGGGGACACAATATTGACCATTTTTCAGCCCTTTGAGCTGAAAAAAATTACGATACAGATACACCGACATTTGCTGTTTCTTGAAAGAGAGCAAAAAATACTTAATGTCATTACTGATGTGTCTGAAATTTCCCCTTCAGGACACGGAACACAGTCAAAACAGCAGAAAAGTTTCCAGTCTTTGGAATTCTTTGATGTCCAGGAGAAAATGCCTCACTACATAAAGACCGTGGAACCTTAAACAATGAATATAGACATAGTCATAGCATTGTGTTTAGGAATTAAAATTATGTACCAAAACCAAGGTAAATATTAGTACTTACCTTTGCACGATCCCGTGATACAATACGAGACATAAATGACATTACATCTGGTTTTGATTGTTGGATGCGTAAAAGTAAGGTGCGCCGGATAAAGTCCCAAAGAAGCGTGAAAACTTAAAAAAAGTGGTTTTGTATCAGTAGCACAAGAGAGCATTTCCAAAACCATCCATCCAAAAATCCTTGTAAAACACGTTAACCGATATTATTTTGGGTTAAATTGGTTTTACACAGATTTTGGCCATATTGAATCTCCCTGTATTTAGTTTCATCAAATGCCGTTCCCACACGGTTTATTAAACAATCACTGTCAAAAATAGATACAAAAAATGTATTGCAAGTTAAAGTTAATCCATGAAAACTGTTAAAAAAAAAAAAAAAAGAAGTTCTGAAATCCCCCCAATCCCTGCATCAACTAAAATTAATAATATAATAATATAGTGAAACTCCAGCAGTGACATTTTCTTTGTTCTTATCATTAAAAATAGTGCTAATTTTGCCCAGCCAATCAGATCTTTTTTAATATTTGAAAGCTAACATTGATTGGTAGGACAAAATTGACACCGTTTTAAACGATAAGAACTTAATACAAAAAAGGGGCATACTACAAAAAGGGCATATTTAGAAAAGGTTTTTTAAATTTTTCGCCACTGTTATAGCCGCCTTTTTGCAAAATATGGACTTAACGCAATTTATAAAATACCAATATCCAGTGGCGAAAGTCATACCTACCTTTTCCATTTCACTTTTTGTCTATCGACTGGGAACCATTCAATCAATTATAAAATGGCAAAGAGTGTTTTATTGCATTGAGTTCAGCCATTCCAAATTGCAGAGTCTGAGGTGAAGAAAATGCATAATTGGCCATTTATCTAGCCTGCCAATGGGTCCGTGAAAAGTGTCAGTATTAAGCATTATTTTGCTATTTTATTTCCTCCAGCTTTCATCACAAGTTTGTAAACTTTCAACTTTTCTTTTCGTCATAGTTATTAATAAGGTGAATTTTCATCAAAGGCTAAAATTACTTGGCAAAAAGTAGCACTAAAAATGTTCTTGTTATCTTAAATCTTGTTATTTAAAAATAGCCTACCACATGTGGTGTTTTTTTCAGCAAAAGTATATAAATAGTAATAAATAGTGTAAAACTCACCCGGCGAATTTTCTCTATTTATTAATAGGAAATGATAAATAGTGTAAAACTCACCCAGGCGAATTTTCTCTATTTTATTAGTAGGATATGAAAATAGTGTAAAACTCACCCAGGTGAATTGTCTCTATTTTATTAATAGGATATGATAAATAGTGTAAAACTCACCCAGGGGAATTTTCTCTTTTTACTAATAGGATATGATAATAGTGTAAAACCACCCAGGTGAATTTTCTCTATTTTATTTAATTATCCTATTAATAAAATAGAGAAAATTCACCTGGGTGGGTTTTACACAATTTATCATATCCTATTAGTAAAATAGAGAAAATTCGCCTGGGTGAGTTTTACACTATTTATCATATCCTATTAATAAAATAGATGCATCCTCCGCGGAGCTCAGAAGTCATTGAAGTATATGGCAGAAAAAAGAAGAAAGAAGAGGCTAGCAACATTGCGCTGTTGAAGCCAGCGGTGCCAGCGGGCTCACTGGCAGCCGCAGTGGGCCACCTGGAATCACGACTCCGATGTTTGGTGTCGCTAGCTGTGAAGAACAAAGACGTTGGATCAAAACTCGGTAACATAGGCCTTGTAAGGCCACCGTTGCCGGAGGTACCCCTCCGGCACCGGAGTTGGTTCACCGATAAAAGAGAAGATGTGTCCAAGGGCTCTTTTAAGAGCCGATGGGGGTCCCAGTTCAAGCTGCAGGACCCCTTAAGCCCCAAAGGGCCCTTGTCAGGGCCGAAGGGCACTTCTAAGTGCTGCAAAGGCCTTATAAGTGCTGGGGAGGGGGGTCCCGGTTCAATGGTCCTTGTAAGACCCGGAGGGGGTCCTGTGTTCAAGGTGTGGAACCCCCGAGGTCCGTTGGCCGTTCAGCAATCCACGAGTGGGCATTTTCAAATCTCCGCCATTCGGGGCTTTCAGAAACACCGGTTCGAGGTGTGCCGAACTTTTGAAAATCCTCGTACATTCGAGAATTCTTGAATGTTTGAGGATTTTCGAAAATAGTCCCGCGAGTCTGGAAAATCGAACAGTTGAGTACGAACTAGCTTGAATAGTTTGAGTTTGTCCAAACTCATAAAGTTCAGCTCGAACTCGGGTTCGTTTTAGCGTCCATCTCTACCTAGGACTTGACATAATTGATAACATTAAAGTAGGTAAGTAAACCAATAGGTGTGCTTGAGATCGGAATGCTGAGAATAAACATGTTCAATAGCCCCCATTAAAATGAGAAGTGCGAAAAAGATGTTTGTTATAAATAAAAATTTGGAGGCTATCTTCATCTATCTATCTATCTATCTTCTATCTTCTAGTTCATCTATTTATCTATCGATCTAGAATCTATCTAGAACTATCTATTATCTATCTATTTAATATCTATCTATTTTCAATACTTATATATTTATCTATCTATCTATCTATCCAGTTGTGTAGCCACAGACTTATGGGCCCTGATGCAAAATTTGGGCATGGGCCCCCCAACACCGCCGCAAAAAACACAATCAGCACTGCAACCAAATAATTATTGGTAAAATGCTTTGTATCTAACCACTGGTAAAATAGTTGGCACAAAGACTCGTTAAATGCTTGGCATGCAGACACTGATAAACTGGTTGGGAAACTGTACTGCAGAACGCCAGGCACTGGTTATGCTTGGCACACAGCCAATGTAAAAATGCTTGTATACAGACCACTGGTAAAACAGTTGGCACACAGACTGGTAGTTTTGGAACCTTAGCACAAAATGGGGACCCTCCTTGGACAAGGCCCGGTGGGCGGTAGCTTCCCCTGCACCCCTGGTAGCACGCCCCTGGATCTATCATCTCTCTATTATCTCTCTATTATCTATCTATTTTTCATTCTATTATCTATTTACTATATCTATTTATCTATCTTTCTATCTAGTATCTATATATCTATTTATCTATCTATGTATCTATCTAGTATCTATCTATTTATCTTTTTATCTATCTATCTATCATTTCTATCTTTTTCAACTATTTCTATCTATTTATCTCTATCTATCTGTTTGTCTGTCTGTCTTCTATCTATCTAGTATTTATCTATTATCTATCTACTAGATCTATCTATTATCTATCTATTTAATATCTATTTTTCAATCTATCTTCTATCTTCTATCTATCTATCTATCGATCTATCTATTATTTAACTATTTATCTATCTATCTAGAATCATAACCTATCTATTTAACAATCTATTATCTATCTATCCATCTATCTATCAAGTATCTATCTATCTATCTATCTATTATCTATTTACATCTATCTATCTATCTATCTATCTACTATCTATTATCTTCTATTATCTATCTATTTATTATTTATCTATTTTTCAAACTATTATCTATCTACGATCGATCTATCTATCTATCTATCTATCTATCTATCTATCTATCAGTATCTATCTATCTATCTATTATCTATCTATTTATCTATCTATTATCTATCTATTTATTATTTATCTATTTTTCAAACTTTTCTATCTATCTATCTACTCTCATCTATCTATCTACTATCACATCTATCTATCATCTATCATCTATATCTATCTATCTACTATCTATCCGTCTGTCTGTCTATCTATCTATCTATCTATCTATCTAGCTATCTATCTATTATCTAATCTATATGACTGTCTGTCTGTCTTTCGGCCTATACTGTCTGTCTGTCTATCTATCTATCCATCTATCTGTCTATCTACGATCTATCCATCCATCCACATTAAATAAACATGAAGTGACACCTCTCTAAACACATGCAGCATGGCTGATTAGAAATATTGTTTATTTATTGCAGTCCCCATGAATAATTGCAGCTCTGCTAATTTCATTAAGTGTGTCCCTACCAGACCCAATAATCTGGCAAACCAGTTGTCACCTTTAAGAGAGAAACATATATAAAATCTACATGCTAAAAGACTGGTCGGTATTCACATTAAAGCACATGCAGGCCGTATTGGATTCAGTGTAGCCAACATCATACATCATGTCTTTAATGAACGGCTACACACCCTTTTAATATGTAGATTTCATACAGTATGTGTTCGGGCCCAGTGCCAGTAGTTTTAACAGTTGAATTTTGATATTGAAACCCGGAGTTTGACCTGAAACCGGTTTGGGTTTTCTTTATAAATTATTCTATTTTCAACAATGCTTAAAATGTTTTTCTAGGTTTACAGCAGACACAATCTAATAGTGATGTTGGTGGGAAATTCTGTAATAAAATCTATTGGGTAACAATTTACTTTGTGCTGGAAAGACATTTGTGTTTTCTACCCCCCTCAATGGTCCGGATATGTAGAATGTGAGATCTTTTAATGTTGATTTCTGGTTTAAATGATGACATGACACTTGGGAAGAAATATACAGAACAGTAATCCAGCAGCAGAAGCCAGAATGGTAAATATCTCCACTGCCACCATGTATTTCCCTTTGGTGCTCAGGTATGTTGGGATAAAGGAGACCCAACACTGCAGAACACCAGCATGCTGAAGGTGATATGCCACGACTCTTGAATCTGTCTGGTAACTTTCTAGATGAAATGCAACAAGGAGACAACACATAGCAGTAACCCAAGGTAGAAAAGAGATAAATAGAAAATACTTATAGATCCTTCGTTACATTGTGGGTTATTTCATTGTTTATGGTCTCGTCTATATCTATAAATGGTGGAGCATACATCAAACAAAATACACAAAGGAGATTTTCGCCCAAAGAGCAACCATCATAAGGCCAAAGGATATTTTGGATCCAACCCAATATCGTAATCTGCTTCCTGGTTTTGTTGCATTAAAAGCGATAATAACAGTAACAGTTTTTCCTAGAACAGATAAGGGCTACGGAAAACGTCATCCCAAATGTGGCCTGTCTGATCAGGCATGTAACCTGAGTAGGAAGTCCAATGAACAGGAAAGAACAGAGGAAGACAACTTGAGAGACACAAGAAGAATGTAGCTTAAGTTACGATTATTGGCTTTGACAATTGGGGTGTTCCTATGCTTGACAAATACCCACAGCACTCCAGTTGTCATTATGCAGAAAGTGATTATTATTGTCGATAAAGATATTCCTAAGTGTTCTTCGAAGAAAAAGTTTATAGTTTTGTTGATGCATAAATTCTTGCTTGGGTTAGGCCATTGGTACTCAGGACATTTCTCACATATCCAAAATCTAATAAATAGATGTCAATAATATATTTTTTAGGTGCATTACTGCTTAACTTAACAGTGACTTGTTAGGTTAGGGTGGGGTCCCCAATTTTTTCTTAACCACAGTCAAAAAACCTGAAAACCTAAATCCCTCATTTGCCTCAAGGCATGTGCAAAAATAAGTAAATTAATATCAGTAGGTAGAAATTATTTCACCTTTTATCATTGTTTTTGTTAAGGTAAATTTCATTTTTATATTGTTTTTGTTTTAATTTCTACCTCTCTTCCTATATACACATTTTGTGTGAATAAAATAATAAGAAGTGAAATAACAGAAAAAAAAGTCCAAAAACCTAAAAGGTATGCCACTGGAAAATTAGTTTTTTTTTTAAATTCCCCTTTCGTGGAAACTATAAAGTCTTCCCAAATATCACTTTACCATTTTTTGTTGATCTGCCCATTATTCTTTAGATATTCAGTCCGAAAATCTTACATTTCAGCATTTCTGTAAGCAGTTTTGCTGTAGCTGGAGTGATTTGACAGTTGGTATGCAGGAAAACAGTCAGGTCAGTAGTCAAACCCTGACACAAACAAGTACTGTATTGAAGTAATGCAGCAAACACCCACACGTCAGAGTAAGTGCTACTGAAACCTATTTATTATAGATTAAGATGATGCAAAGTCATCCTTTCGGTATACATACCCTTTAAGTTAAGACAAATACTGCACTGCAGTCCGGGGGGGACACAATATTGACCATTTTTCAGCCCTCTTGAGCTGAAAAAATTACGATACAGATACACCGACATTTGCTGTTTCTTGAAAGAGAGCAAAAAATACTTAATGTCATTACTTTGTGTCTGAATTTCCCCTTCAGGACACGAACACAGTCAAAACAGCAGTAAAGTTTTCCAGTCTTTGGAATTCTTTGATGTCCAGGAGAACATGCCTCACTACATAAAGACCGTGGAACCTTATACAATGAATATAGACATAGTCATAGATGAGACTATGATAACAACATATGCTTGTGTTTAGGAATTAAAATTATGTACCAAAACCAAGGTAATATTTAGTACTTCCTTTGCCGATCCGTGATACATACGAGACATTTGACATACATCTGGTTTTGCATTGTTGGATGCGTAAAAGTAAGATGCGCCGGATTAAAGTCCAAAGAAGCGTGAAAACTTAAAAAAAGTGGTTTTGTATCAGTAGCACAGAGAGCTATTTCCAAAACCATCCATCCAAAAAATCCTTGTAAAACACGTTACACCGATATTATTTTGGGTTAAATTGGTTTTACACAGATTTTGGCCATATTGAATCTCCCTGTATTTAGTTTCATCAAAATGTCCAGTTCCCACATCGGTTTATTAAACAATCACTTGTCAAAAATAGATACAAAAAATGTATTGGCAAAGTTAATCCATGAAAACTGTTAAAAAAAAAAAAAAAGAAGTTCTGAAATCCCCCAATCCCTGCATCAACTCTAAAATTAATAATATAATAATATAGTGAAACTCCAGCAGTGACATTTTCTTGTTCTATCATTAAAAATAGTGCTAATTTTGCCCCAGCCAATCAGATCTTTTTTAATATTTGAAAGCTAACATCTGATTGGTTAGGACAAAATTGACACCGTTTTAAACGATAAGAACTTAATACAAAAAAGGGGCATACTTACAAAAAGGGGCATATTTAGAAAAGGTTTGTTAAATTTTTCGCCACTGTTATAGCCGCCTTTTTGCAAAATATGGACTTAACGCAATTTATAAAATACCAATATCCAGTGGCGAAAAGTCATTACCTCCACCTTTCTCATTTCACTTTTGTCATACATCGACGTGGTAACCATTCAATCATATTTATAAAATGGCAAAGAGTGTTTTATTGCATGAGTTCAGCCATTCCAAATTGCAGAGTCTGAGGTGAAGAAAATGCATAATTGGCCATTTATCTAGCCTGCCAATGGGTCCGTGAAAAGTGTCAGTACATTAAGCATTATTTTTGCTATTTTATTTCCTCCAGCTTTCATCACAGTTTGTAAACTTTCAACTTTTCTTTTCGTCATAGTTATTAATAAGGTGAATTTTCATCAAAGGCTAAAATTACTTGGCAAAAAAGCACTAAAAATGTTCTTTGTTATCTATAAATCTTGTTATTTAAAAATAGCCTACCACATGTGGTGTTTTTTTCAGCAAAAGATATAATATAGTAATAAATAGTGTAAAACTCACCCAGGCGAATTTTCTCTATTTTATAATAGGAAATGATAAATAGTGTAAACTCACCCGGCGAATTTCTCTATTTTATTAGTAGGATATGATAAATAGTGGTAAAACTCACCCAGGTGAATTGTCTCTATTTTATTAATAGGATATGATAAATAGTTAAAACTCACCCAGGGGAATTTTCTCTATTTTACTAATAGGATATGATTAATAGTGTAAAACCCACCCAGGTGAATTTCTCTATTTATTAATAGGATATGATAAATAGTGTAAACTCACCCAGGCGAATTTTCTCTATTTTACTAATAGGATATGATAAATGTGTAAAACCCACCCAGGTGAAATTTCTCTCTATTTTATTAATAGGATATGATAAATAGTGTAAAACTCACCCAGGTGAATTTTCTCTATTTTATTAATAGGATATGATAAATAGTGTAAAACTCACCCAGGAGAATTTTCTCTAAGCAAATTTCTCTATTTTATTAATAGGATATGATAAATAGTGTAAAACTCCACAAGGTGAATTTCTCTATTTTATTAATAGGATATGATAAATAGTGTAAGCTCACCCAGGTGAATTTTCTCTATTTTACTAATAGGAAATGATAAATAGTGTAAAACTCACCCAGGTGAATTTCTCTATTTTATTAATAGGATACACCCAGGTGAATTTTCTCTATTTTATTAATAGTATATGATAAATTGTGTAAAACTCACCCAGGCAAATTTTCTCTATTTTATAATAGGAGATGATAAATAATGTAAAACTCACCCAGGTGAATTTTCTCTATTTTATTAATAGGATATGATAAATAGTGTAAACTCACCCAGGTGAATTTTCTCTTTTTATAAATGGATATGATAAATAGTGTAAACTCACCCAGGTGATTTTTCTATTTTATTAATAGGATATGATAAATAGTGTGAAACTCACCCAGGCAATTTTCTCTATTTTATTAATAGGATATGATAAATAGTGTAAAACTCACCCAGGTGAATTTTCATTTTATTAATAGGATATGATATAATGTAAAACTCACCCAGGTGAATATTCTCTATTTTATAATAGGATATGATAAATAGTGTAAAACTCACCCAGGTGAATTTTTTCTATTTTATTAATAGGATATGATAAATAGTGTAAAACTCACCCAGGGAATTTTCTCTATTTTATTAATAGGACATTTTTTAGTATTATTTTTCAGCAAACTGCAGCTTATTATCAAACCAGTTACATTAATATGGGAACATACTATAGTGCTGTGTAAGAAATACCGGTAGTCATGTAAATGGAATATTCCCGTAAGTTACAGAACCCATTTCTGGTTGATTCCCCATAGATGCAATTCACACACATGATACAAAATCCACATTTTGGCACTTTAAAAAAATTGCTTTGATTTTCGTTAATGCTATAAAAAATGCCTTGCTGATATTTAGCGAAATTCTGGTAAAACTGCAAAAAATGCAGCAAAAGGCAGAAAAGGTGTCTAGAAGGTGAAAATTCACCTATTTATAAATAGCTTTAAATAAAAAAGGTTAGAATTTAGGACCTTCCAGAATGGGGTTACCTTGACGTGGTTGGAAGGCTTTTCATTCATGTGATCACAGTAATGTATACTAAAACCCTTTTATAAAGTATGCCAGTGTACACAATAATATGATATGTATGGGGCCTAGGAATGTGCATTGATTATCCTTCTGTGTTAACCTAGGACAAGTTAAACGATCTGATTTCACTGGTACAGTACCTGTGTAAAACAATGGTTCCAGACAAAAGCACTGTCATTAAATATGAGTCGTCGAGATGATGTAAGTAGCTACCAATATGGAGAAAGTAATTTTTTTTTTGTAGACAATCAAGTTGAGAATATCGTAACTCCCAGCAACTTCATCTTTTTCACCAAAAAAAGCTTTCTCCCGTGAGTCCGTTTGTAGTTGAACCTTTTTCAGAAAATAGTTAAGCTACAAAATATATTAAAAAATTGTATTTTCGATTTTAAACACTTTTTGCAAACATTTTTAAATTAAAGAATTTTCTCCTGTGAAAGATAGTACTCTCTTATTTGTATTTTAAATGTCTTACCAATAAAAATGCATACCTCACAACCATCCTGTTCCCAGGGACTATCACTGTTTGAAGGGTCATGGTGTGGCGGGGCTTAACCAGAACTTGAGCATGCCTGTGCCATTCAGGGGCATGGTCATGACGTTTGGGACAGAGCTATCAGTGGCTGAGCCCCTGTCCCAGTATGTTGTAAAGTTAGACAGCACCACAATATAAAATATAGAACTATAAATAAATATGAACATAAATATATATGAATATATATGAAATAAATAGGTAATTAATACCAAAGAGTAAATAAACTGAAATTCTTTGAACCCTAAAAAATAAGGAAAGAGGAACCTGTCCCAGAAAAATTCAAATCTAGGTGAATGGGTAATGTAAAGATACAAAGGGAAGGGCAGAAACGGTGGTACTCTGGGGAGCAACAAGAGAAAAAGGACAACTAAAGCCTAGAACAACATTGAATAAGTCAGATCTCCTTGGTATAAAAACAGTATTCAGTGTTTACCTCTCATTTTGATATGGTTCTTGGGAAATTAATTTTCTAACATAAGGTTTGTGTTTTTTCCAGTGTTCCAGTATCACACAGTGTGGTCATGACCATTATGTTCCTTACACATGTCCAGTCCCAAGATACTGCTGGAACTGTGTGCAGTTGGTCACATCTACTAGTAGGCTCAGCCAATCCTTTTACAGGACAGAATAGGCAAGGGAGCTTGTGACTGAGGTCAGGGGTGTAGCCAGTCATGTACATACACACAGTTATTTCATCCAGTTCTTTAAGTGGTTACATTTACTTAATGCCGTTACTGTATTTCTTTATTGTTATTCATTGTTTTTAGATGGTATATGTTCAGATTCTGGAGTGTGACACATTTGGGTTTACTTCTCATTCAGATGGGAGAAAGCACTGTAAATAGTTTTTTTTAAAAGGAAACAGGAACAGATAGAAAAATCCAGTCTTTACCTGCAAAATTATTGGTTATGTCATCAAGACTGCTACAAATTTAGCTGAAAAACTAGGCTTGATGGCAATTTTCCATCTGAACAGCCTGGTAGAGCATGTCGCACAAAGAGACACTTGACTATATAGATTACAGATCCAAAGCAAAAAAGTTCTAGGTTGTGTATGGGAATCACTACAAGATCGTTTTGAGCAGATCAAAGAGCACAGTGGCATGTTTGGTTTACTGTATACAATCTCTAAAGTCATAGACTCCACAAGGGAAGACATTTGTCCACAGTGTGGTCATTGGAAAAAGCAGATTAAAGGGAATGATAAAAAAAGGAATTTGTAATGAATATTTTGATTAACAAAAAGCCATTTAATTATCTGGGGCAGGGATGCTGTATGTTCTTTCTTTGAATATAATAAACAATAGGAACAGCAGAATTTAAATTGTTCTAATTATAATTAGTCCCAGAGAGGAAAAAGATCAGAATTAGATAGTATAAGGATAAAATAGTCTAGGGGAGACAGGATCGGAGAGAGGAAGTTACAGATTTTAGCACCATTAATGGAAGAAGAAGAGAAATCTAGGGTGGGGTCAAGTTTTGGTTTAAAAAGGTGTCTTCTGGCCTGTGCTAAATGGCAAGTTAGAATTAAACCTGATAATTGCCTTAGGATTAGCACGGAACATATATACAGGATATTTTTCGGCACTTTCCCCTTTAAAAAAACAGGGTCCCTAAGGACTGATTGAAAGGAACATTCTTTGGGCCCCCCTAGCCCCTTGTGATACCCCATCACCCAAAATCATGGTAGAAACCTGCTGGGGAGGTGTCAGGGGGTATGGCACAAAAGCTACAGGGGGGGCAGGCCTCTACAGTTTCATCACTGGCAACTGCAGCTCACTAAAGCTTCTCGTCACCATTGTAAATTCTCCACTATAACAATTTTATCTCTCTATTGTTCTTTTATATTTATAACACATTCATTTTATAACACAAACCTGTCTATCTGCAAGTTCTGTAAGAGAAAATCTTTAAAGGGTTTGAAGGAGAGGAAGACTATATTGTCTGGAATGAAAAAATATTGTTAAATTCCATATTTTTTTTAAAAGAGTATAGTACCATTTACCTTGTGTCTAATTTTGGTAGAAGAAATGACCAATGACTCTCCATTTTCTGTGCAAAAGCATTTCATGCAGGCCTTGTGCAATCAAGTGAACAGCGGAGTAAATAGCAAAGCTAATACTATATGCGCTTGTTTGTTTTTTTAGTAAAAACTCTTTCCATGACACTTTCCCGGAGCAGCCTAATCCATGCAATTCTGCCATACTTCTTTACACCCAAGAAATGACACACAAAAGATCATTAGGAAGATTTATCTTGGGAAATGAAGCCTCTGCAAGAAAATTCTTAAACCCATGGTCATCCCCTTCCTGAATCGCGATTATCAAAGAACCATTGAATAGTTTTATGCCTGAATTAAAAATGTTTCATTGATAACATTTGGTAGCTGAAAAGATCCAGACTTTACGACATGTATTTAGGTATCCCAGATGTGTGTCATCCACAAGAAATCGAGAGAGGAAACATATAAAATAATAACGTTTACAGTGGACATTGCAACCGTTTTAGCTGTTATTTGCATATCTCGTTTTTCTACCGTGGGCAAAACTAAATGGAAGTCTATCAGATTTTATAAATATCCATCTCTTTTTTGTTTTTCGGTGGCTTGAAAATTATTGATATCATTAGATACAAGACCCAACCCATTTCCATTCAAAGTGAAGGAGCAGTTCTATAATAACTCTGAACGATGATACTCATTTTGAACTGTCTGGTAAATGTTTGAAAATCCAACATGTTTAAATCTAAGGTCCAGTGCCCCATAACTATCTGAAATTCAAATTTGTGCAGTAAAATATTGGTTAAAAATAGAAGTGTAGTTTTCTGCACACAAGGTATTACAGGGGAGCATGTTATTGTTCTTTCAAGGTTACAACTGTATGTTAACCTACCTGTTTTGAAGAAAGCAGAATTGACGAGCAAGTGGTAATATGTGCAATACGCTTCCTATAAACAAATCCAATTACTTGGCAGGGATAAGAGCAAGAGCCCTGAACCCGATACTAGCATTCAAATTCCCAGATACCCCTTGCCTCATAAAACACACATGACACCATGAATGAGCAAAAGGGGTCACAGCTTTATTTAAAAACAGGATGAATTACCTTATAATACTATTTTCTCAAATCAGTAACTTGAAACAGTCTAACTCTGAAATTGTATACCCGTATACTCTGGCAGGTGGTCCCCGGAAACTACCGTAAAGAACTCAAACCCCCTTTTTGCTAGCTTCAACTACAATGGCTCAGCAAGGTATACACATTTGTGAAGCAGGCACCACTGGTGCCAACAGGAACTTTTAAGACCCTATCTTCTGGAGTGCCACCTGTGGCTAGCTCTATTACTAACACACCAGTCAGCTTCCAAAAGAACCACTGCCCATCGCTGTGACAACGAAATCCTATCCTATTAATAAAATAGAGAAAATTCACCTGGGTGGGTTTTACACTATTAATCATATCCTATTAGTAAAATAGAGAAAATTCCCCTGGGTGAGTTTTACACTATTTATCATATCCTATTAATAAAATAGAGACAATTCACCTGGGTGAGTTTTACACTATTTATCATATCCTACTAATAAAATAGAGAAAATTCGCCTGGGTGAGTTTTACACTATTTATCATTTCCTATTAATAAAATAGAGAAAATTCGCCTGGGTGAGTTTTACACTATTTATTACTATTTATTATATCTTTTGCTGAAAAAAACACCACATGTGGTAGGCTATTTTTAAATAACAAAGATTTAAGATAACAAAGAACATTTTTAGTGCTACTTTTTGCCAAGTAATTTTAGCCTTTGATGAAAATTCACCTTATTAATAACTATGACGAAAAGAAAAGTTGAAAGTTTACAAACTTGTGATGAAAGCTGGAGGAAATAAAATAGCAAAAATAATGCTTAATGTACTGACACTTTTCACGGACCCATTGGCAGGCTAGATAAATGGCCAATTATGCATTTTCTTCACCTCAGACTCTGCAATTTGGAATGGCTGAACTCAATGCAATAAAACACTCTTTGCCATTTTATAAATATGATTGAATGGTTACCACGTCGATGTATGACAAAAAGTGAAATGGAGAAAGGTGGAGGTAATGACTTTTCGCCACTGGATATTGGTATTTTATAAATTGCGTTAAGTCCATATTTTGCAAAAAGGCGGCTATAACAGTGGCGAAAAATTTAACAAACCTTTTCTAAATATGCCCCTTTTTGTAAGTATGCCCCTTTTTTGTATTAAGTTCTTATCGTTTAAAACGGTGTCAATTTTGTCCTAACCAATCAGATGTTAGCTTTCAAATATTAAAAAAGATCTGATTGGCTGGGGCAAAATTAGCACTATTTTTAATGATAAGAACGAAGAAAATGTCACTGCTGGAGTTTCACTATATTATTATATTATTAATTTTAGAGTTGATGCAGGGATTGGGGGGATTTCAGAACTTCTTTTTTTTTTTTTTTTAACAGTTTTCATGGATTTAACTTTGCCAATACATTTTTTGTATCTATTTTTGACAAGTGATTGTTTAATAAACCGATGTGGGAACTGGACATTTTGATGAAACTAAATACAGGGAGATTCAATATGGCCAAAATCTGTGTAAAACCAATTTAACCCAAAATAATATCGGGTTAACGTGTTTTACAAGGATTTTTTGGATGGATGGTTTTGGAAATAGCTCTCTGTGCTACTGATACAAAACCACTTTTTTTAAGTTTCACGCTTCTTTGGGACTTTAATCCGGCGCATCTTACTTTTACGCAATCCAACAATGCAAAACCAGATGTAATGTCATTTATGTCTCGTATTGTATCACGGGATCGTGCAAAGGTAAGTACTAAATATTTACCTTGGTTTTGGTACATAATTTTAATTCCTAAACACAAATGCTATGACTATGTCTATATTTCATTGTTATAAGGTTCCACGGTCTTTATGTAGTGAGGCATGTTCTCCTGGACATCAAAGAATTCCAAAGACTGGAAAACTTTACTGCTGTTTTGACTGTGTTCCGTGTCCTGAAGGGGAAATTTCAGACACATCAGGTAATGACATTAAGTATTTTTTGCTCTCTTTCAAGAAACAGCAAATGTCGGTGTATCTGTATCGTAATTTTTTTCAGCTCAAGAGGGCTGAAAAATGGTCAATATTGTGTCCCCCCCGGACTGCAGTGCAGTATTTGTCTTAACTTAAAGGGTATGTATACCGAAAGGATGACTTTGCATCATCTTAATCTATAAATAAATAGGTTTCAGTAGCACTTACTCTGACGTGTGGGTGTTGCTGCATTACTTCAATACAGTACTTGTTTTGCTCAGGGTATGACTACTGACCTGACTGTTTTCCTGCATACCAACTGTCAAATCACTCCAGCTACAGCAAAACTGCTTACAGAAATGCTGAAATGTAAGATTTTTCGGACTGAATATCTAAAGAAATAATGGGCAGATCAACAAAAAAATGGTAAAGTGATATTTGGGAAGACTTTATAGTTTCCACGAAAGGGCAATTTAAAAAAAAAACTAATTTTCCAGTGTGCATACCTTTTAGGTTTTTGGACTTTTTTTTCTGTTATTTCACTTCTTATTATTTTTATTCACACAAATATGTGTATAATAGGAAGAGAGGTAGAAATTAAAACAAAAACAATATAAAAATGAAATTTACCTTAACAAAAACAATGATAAAAGGTGAAATAATTTCTACCCTACTGATATTAATTTACTTATTTTTGCACATGCCTTGAGGCAAATGAGGGATTTAGGTTTTCAGGTTTTTTGACTGTGGTTAAGAAAAAATTGGGGACCCCACCCTAACCTAACAAGTCACTGTTAAGTTAAGCAGTAATGCACCTAAAAAATAATTATTGACATCTATTTATTAGATTTTGGAATATGTGAGAAATGTCCTGAGTACCAATGGCCTAACCCAAGCAAGAATTTATGCATCAACAAAACTATAAACTTTCTTTCCTACGAAGAACACTTAGGAATATCTTTATCGACAATAATAATCACTTTCTGCATAATGACAACTGGAGTGCTGTGGGTATTTGTCAAGCATAGGAACACCCCAATTGTCAAAGCCAATAATCGTAACTTAAGCTACATTCTTCTTGTGTCTCTCAAGTTGTCCTTCCTCTGTTCTTTCCTGTTCATTGGACTTCCTACTCAGGTTACATGCCTGATCAGACAGGCCACATTTGGGATGACGTTTTCCGTAGCCCTTTCATCTGTTCTAGGAAAAACTGTTACTGTTATTATCGCTTTTAATGCAACAAAACCAGGAAGCAGATTACGATATTGGGTTGGATCCAAAATATCCTTTGGCCTTATGATGGTTTGCTCTTTGGGCGAACATCTCCTTTGTGTATTTTGTTTGATGTATGCTCCACCATTTATAGATATAGACGAGACCATAAACAATGAAATAACTCCACAATGTAACGAAGGATCTATAAGTATTTTCTATTTATCTCTTTTCTACCTTGGGTTACTAGCTATGTGTTGTCTCCTTGTTGCATTTTCATCTAGAAAGTTACCAGACAGATTCAATGAGTCGTGGCATATCACCTTCAGCATGCTGGTGTTCTGCAGTGTCTGGGTCTCCTTTATCCCAACATACCTGAGCACCAAAGGGAAATACATGGTGGCAGTGGAGATATTTACCATTCTGGCTTCTGCTGCTGGATTACTGTTCTGTATATTTCTTCCCAAGTGTCATGTCATCATTTTAAAACCAGAAATCAACATTAAAAGATCTCACATTCTACATATCCGGACCATTGAGGGGGGTAGAAAACACAAATGTCTTTCCAGCACAAAGTAAATTGTTACCCAATAGATTTTATTACAGAATTTCCCACCAACATCACTATTTAGATTGTGTCTGCTGTAAACCTAGAAAACATTTTAAAGCATTGTTGAAAATAGAATAATTTATAAAGAAAACCCAAACCTGGTTTCAGGTCAAACTCCGGGTTCCATATTCAAAATTCAACTGTTAAAACTACTGGCACCTGGGCCCGAACACATACTGTATGAAATCTACATATTAAAAGGGTGTGTAGCCGTTCATTAAAGACATGATGTATGATGTATGGCTACACTGAATCCAATACGGCCTGCATTGTGCTTCTAATGTGAATACCGACCAGTCTTTTAGCATGTAGATTTTATATATGTTTCTCTCTTAAAGGTGACAACTGGTTTGCCAGATCATTGGGTCTGGTAGGGACACACTTAAATGAAATTAGCAGAGCTGCAATTATTCATGGGGACTGCAATAAAATAACAATAATTCTTAATCAGCCATGCTGCATGTGTTTAGAGAGGTGTCACTTCATGTTTTATTAATGTGGATGGATGGATGGATAGATCGATAGATAGACAGATAGATGGATAGATAGATAGATAGACAGACAGACAGACAGACAGACAGACAGACAGACAGACAGACAGACAGACATATAGATAGATAGATAGATAGCTAGATAGATAGATAGATAGATAGATAGACAGACAGACGGATAGATAGATAGATAGATAGATGATAGATAGATAGATGGATAGATAGATAGATAGATAGATAGATAGATGAGAGATAGATAGATAGATAGATAATAGTTTGAAAAATAGATAAATAATAAATAGATAGATAATAGATAGATAAATAGATAGATAAATAGATAGATAGATAGATAGATAGATAGATACTTGATAGATAGATAGATAGATAGATAGATAGATAGATAGATAGATAGATAGATAGATAGATAGATAGATCGATCGATAGATAGATATAAGTTTGAAAAAAGATAAATAATAAATAGATAGATAATAGATAGATAAATAGATAGATAAATAGATAGATAGATAGATAGATAAATAGATAGATAAGATAGATAGATAGATAGATACTTGATAGATAGATGGATAGATAGATATAGATTGTTAAATAGATAGGTAATAGATTCTAGATAGATAGATAAATAGTTAAATAATAGATAGATCGATAGATAGATAGATAGATAGATAGATAGATAGATTGAAAAATAGATATTAAATAGATAGATAATAGATAGATTCTAGATAGATAGATAAATAGATAAATACTAGATAGATAGACAGACAGACAGACAAACAGATAGATAGAGATAAATAGATAGATAATAGATTGAAAAATAGATAGATAATTGATAGATAGATAGATAAAAAGATAGAAAATAGATAGATACTAGATAGATACATAGATAGATAAATAGATATATAGATACTAGATAGAAAGATAGATAAATAGATATAGATAAATAGATAATAGAATGAAAAATAGATAGATAATAGAGAGATAATAGAGAGATGATAGATCCAGGGGCGTAGCTACCAGGGGTGCAGGGGAAGCTACCGCACCAGGGCCCTTGTCCAAGGAGGGTCCCCATTTTGTGCTAAGGTTCCAAAACTACCAGTCTGTGTGCCAACTGTTTTACCAGTGGTCTGTATACAAAGCATTTTTACCATTGTCTGTGTGCCAAGCATTTAACCAGTGCCTGGCTGTTTGCAGTACCAGTTTCCCAACCAGTTTATCAGTGTCTGCATGCCAAGCATTTAACGAGTCTTTGTGCCAACTATTTTACCAGTGGTTAGATACAAAGCATTTTACCAATAATTATTTGGTTTGCAGTGCTGATTTGTGTTTGCGGCGGTGTTGGGGGGCCCATGCCCAAATTTTGCATCAGGGCCCATAAGTCTGTGGCTACACAACTGGATAGATAGATAGATAGATAAATATATAATGTATTGAAAATAGATAGATATTAAATAGATAGATAATAGATAGATTCTAGATAGATTCTAGATAGATAGATAAATAGATAGATACTAGATAGATAGATAGATAGATAGATAGATAGATTGATAGATAGCCTCCAAATTTTTATTTATAAACAAACATCTTTTTCGCACTTCTCATTTTAATGGGGCTATTTGAACATGATTTATTTCTCAGCATTCCGATCTCCAAGGCACACCTATTGTGTTACTTACCTACTTTAATGTTTATCAATTATGTCAAGTCCTAGGTAGAGATGGACGCTAAACCGAACCCGAGTTCGAGCTGAACTTTATGAGTTTGGACAAACTCAAACTATTCAAGCTAGTTCGTACTCAAACTAGTTCGATTTTCCAGACTCGCGGGACTATTTTCGAAAATCCTCAAACATTCAAGAATTCTCGAATGTACGAGGATTTTCAAACGTTCGGCACACCTCGAACCGGTGTTTCTGAAAGCCCCCGAATGGCCGGAGATTCCTGAAAATGCCCACTCGTGGATTGCTGAACGGCCAACGGACCTTCGGGGGTTCCACACCTTGAAACCAGGACCCCCTCCTGGGTCCTTACAAGGACCATTGAACCGGGACCCCCCTCCCCAGCACTTATAAGTGCCTTTGCAGCACTTAGAAGTGCCCTTCTGGCCCTGACAAGGGCCCTTTGGGGCTTAAGGGGTCCTGCAGCTTGAACTGGGACCCCCATCGGCTCTTAAAAGAGCCCTTGGGACACATCTTCTTTCTTTTATCCGGTGATACCAACTCCGGTGCCGGAGGGGTACCTCCGGCACCGGTGGCCTTAACAAGGCCTATGTTACCGGAGTTTTGATCCAACGTCTTTGTTCTTCACAGCTAGCGACACCAACACCTCGGAAGTCGCTGATGCCAGGTGGGCCCACTGCGGCTGCCAGTGAGCCCGCTGGCACCGCTGGCTTCAACAGAGCCAATGTTGCTAGCCTCTTCTTTCTTCTTTTTTCTGCCATATACTTCAATGACTTCTGAGCTCCGCGGAGGATTGCAGCTCTTTATATAGGTTTGTAGAAGGACCAAATCCAATTGTGATTGGTTAAGATTTCAATGCTTGAAATCATATGATCACGAATTAACCAATCATATTGGAATCTTCCAATCACAACTGGATTTGGTCCTTCTGCAAATCTATATAAAGAGCTGCAATCCTCTGCAGAGCCCAGAAGTCATCGCAGTAGATGGCAGAAGAAAGAAGAGGCTAGCAATATCGGCTCCATTGAAGCCAGTGGTGCCAGCAGGCCCACTGGCGGCCGTAGTGAGCCCATCTGGCATCGGTGACTTCAGTGGTGTTGGTGTCACTAGCTGTGAAGAATGAAGATGTCGGGATCAAGACTCCGGTAACAACGGCCTCGTTGAGGCCACCGGCGCAGGAGGTACCCCTGGCGGCCACAGGGGTACTTCTTGGGGTTGGTGGCCTCAGCGGAGTTGGTGTCACCGTATGGAAGAAAGAAGATGTCGCCCAAGGGCTCTTTTAGGAGCTGACGGGGGTGCCAGTTCGAGCTGAGGGACCCCTTAAGCCCCAAAGGGCCCTTGTCAGGGCCACAAGTGCACTTCTTAGTGCCACAAAAGCACTTATAAGTGCCGAGGAGGGGGTCCTGGTTCGAGCTGTGGGACCCCTTATGCCCCAAAGGGCCACAATGGTCCTTGTAAGGACCCGGGTGGGGTCCCGGGTTTGAGCAGTGGGACCCCCGAACATCCGGTCAGATTGCGGGAATCTCTGGTCATTCAGGGATTTTCGGAAGCAGACATTCGAGGTTTACCGAACGTTCAGAAATCCTCGAACATTCGATCGAAAAATCGAAAGAGGATTACCAAAAGTATTGCGCTACTTCTAGTTTTTATGCTGTTCCCCATGCATGGACGAGTTCCATCTCCCAGGTTCCAGAGGCCTGTAAAGTAAGTTTACACTGCAATATTTCAGAAAGTTCATTTGAACTTTCCGAACTATTTACCCCCATTTAGAAGTTCGAAAACGGACCAAACTTTACAAAGTTCGGCCATCTCTAGTCCTAGGCTACTGCCAGATCAAGTTACAGCAGGTCACCCCCTGCAAATTTTCTATAGACAATCTTGTTACTATTTAGTATAAAAGGGAAAGTTTAAAATCTTCACAAGTTAACATGTAACTGGTGTCAAGTGGTATGGCCAAAATGGCATCTCACACCCCCTTAATTTTAAAAAAAGTTGTTTCTACTGGTAATGCTTTCATATTAAAGAGATATACCGTACATATTTTAGTAGTGAAATACTTGTAGTACAAGCTTCAGTACATGGTTTCATTATTTATATATTGTCTAATTTTTTAACAAGACTTCAGGGTGTAGTGAGATTCACCAAACTGGATTTTGTAAATTTCTTCAGCCTGGAAAACTGATCTGCTGCTTTGAATGTGTTCCATGTTCTGAGGGCGAGATCACCAATTCATCAGGTTTGTGTATCAATAATATAGAAATCATATGTTGTTAGGTCCTAAAAATAAATACATTTTATTCCACTCTCCGCTACCCCTGTGTAATTAAAAGACATGTCCACCCATAAAATGAACATTTACATTTGTTTAATGTACAAATGTACATTTGTTTAAATAAACGTTTACATATTCACCTTCCCCAAAGATGTACCTGAACATACTAACAAGACTTGGCCCCTTGACGGGTGACGCTTAAAATGTTTTAGCCCTTCTAACAGTCAATATAACAGTAAAAAATATATATGCTTTAGGCAAATTATCTGAACAAATGAATAGGTATCTAAATCATATCTAAACTGCTATGACAAATACAACCCACTAAATATCAAGCTTATGAATGTCCTGAATCAAACCATATGCTACATGCATGGGTGTACACTGATACATGGCCACCAACCATTCTCGAAGGAAACCAATGCATACATTTGTTGTACAAATACAACAAATTAAACATCTTTCAATATTTTGAACTAAACAGCCCACAGTCTCAAAAATACCCACCATTAACTATATGTTTTTGAAACCTACTGCTGTGGCTGTCCGAAAAGCATCAGAGTAGTCCTCACCTCACATTTCCTTTGATTGTTGTGAACCATCTGTGATTTGAAAAGGTAATAAACTGATGTTTTAATGAGAACTTCTATGGTGCTGCAGCTTTTTCCTCCTTTTTGCAAACCTTTATTACAGGATAGGGAAGATTACCCATGCAATTGCTGACAGTGGTGATCAGAGCCGCCATTCATCCCCCATTGGAGATATCCCTCACCACATTGGGGGCCATATTTATAAAGGCGCAGTATTGCTATTTCATGGTCACTATTTCCTAATCTTTCAGTTACCTCTATATAAGCTCTAAGATATTACCAGATCCAACAGAACAACTTTTCTAGTCGGAAATAGAACTCACTGTGAGAGGAAATGTTAATGAAGCAAATTTAGGAACCCATTATCCTTTACTGTGTTGACAGTTCCACTACTTCAATCAATGTCAGGGTAATTTACACCCCCTGTAATCAGAATATTCCCAAAACTTGCAGCCCTTTCCATCTGCATATGAAACGGACTCACTTCCACCCTGCTAGCATTTGGTGACTTGTAACAGATACCAACAATAACTTTACCCCCTTCTTGTTGCTCAATTCAACCCATATTGCCTCTGCTTTAACATCAATATCGACAGTTGTGTTATTTTAACATAAACATAACATAACATAAATACATACCCCTCCCTTTTTCCTATTTTTTCTATCATGCCTAAACAATGAGTATATTTCTAAATTTACAGCCCATTCATGAGAATTATTTAACCATTTTTCTGCTATACCTATTATATCATACTTTTCAGTGAAATTAGATTTTTCAGCCAGGCTTCTCGCATATGTAAACATACATTTTAGATTAATGATCCGGTAATTTGTTTATGAACTTTTATACACATGCCTCCCTATCCTCTATACCAGCCCCTCCCCCCTTTCCCCCCACCACTGGCCCATCTACACACGGTTTTCCTCCTGTGCTATCTATCCCAGTGAGATTGACATTATCTCCCCCCCAACCTAGTTTAAAACCTTCTCAAACCCTCTATCAATGTTCTCCCCCTAAACAACTGCATCATTAATGAGGTGCAACCCATCCCGTATAACATTTTATTTACCAATAAAAAATGAAGCAGTCATTTTATGGCGATGTCTTCACTAGGAAATTGCTTCATCTTACTTCCCCTGGCACCCACTGACCCACATACAAAAACAAGAAAAACGTGTTATGCTTAAGCATAGTTAGAAAATTATAGCAAAATTCAATAAAAGTTCTTATTATTAAAAATAATTTTGCCCAATCAATCAGATGTTAGCTTTCAAATGTTAAATAAGATCTGATTGGTTGAGGCAAAATTAGCTCCATTTTTAATGATAGGAACTTTTATTGAATCTCCCTGTAAGTTTTTAGATCTTAATAGATATTTAACATATACTATAATAGACTGTTTTGTTGAAAATAAAATCCCAAACATAATGTAATAAATCAAACAAAAATACACTTGGTCTAATCTCTCACTTCAAACACTCTACCAAACATTCTTAATACCATTGGTTATTATGTCATCAACTTCAAGATCAAAACCCCATTTAAAGACTCAACAATGTAGTACTAATGTTTGTTTGGCTGACAAGCCATTAGACTATACAAAATTTAAGTTTTTCGGTTTTAACAGAAATTTAGGTAAAAATTCTGATATTTTTCCTTTTTTTCTATATAGAATTAATTAGTGTTTTCACTGTGTAAACAGAAATACAGTAGAAGACAAGTCCCAGTACACAGAGAGCTTTGTAATTAGAATAACAACAATAAGGATTTATAAAGGCTGCAGTATACTAGAATATTAATGATTCTACATTGTGAAGGGTAATAGGAGAGAGATTATATCATGAAATTTGCCAATTCAAGCAATTTATCTAAGTCACTGATCCCATTTACAATTTTGTTGACAAATCCTGGTTATGTTCAAACATGTTTCAGTGAAAGGCAAAGCTGTTGTTTGAAGATGGACAATGAGAGCCCTGTACGTTTCTCCAGAGATGGAGACATAACTATTGGTGGAATTATTATTATATCTGTGGGGTGTCAAGAAACAATAGCTGATTATAAGACTTTTCCTATATTGCCAGTTTGTTATATGTAAGTAAAATGTCTATGTAATTGTCCAAGAGTTAAAGATGAACAAATTACAAAAAGGTTTTTTTTCATGTCCACAGTCCACGTGAACACTTAAATGAACATTTATAAGCAATGATTCTGTGAAAGACATTTATTGTAACATGTAAACACTCTAGTTTGTTGTAAATATTCAATACTGAAAATGCCTGTTGTAAAATCTAAGCTTTTTTTAAGAAACATGTTGGTAAAGCTGACAATACACATATAGACGGTATAGCCAATAGATAATTCCTAATCTAAATTTCATCTAAAAATGCACCACCTTAAACTATCTATTTTGAACAGATTTCTGCTTAAAGAGATAGTTATATAATATCCCAACTGCTCAGATCACCTTCTGTTTGATAAACTGCCAGAACTAAGGTAGCAGTCTATCAAACAAATTGGGGGTAGGATTTGAGTTTTAAACGCCTTGATTGAAATTTATTAGCCCAGCCTGGATATCGGACTGTTTCTGCAGCTAGGCAAATGGCTAATTTATCTGTGATAAAGGTGGCAAAAAACATAAAATGTTAAAGGAAAGACAGTAAACTGTTTTTACATTTTGCTTATATATGTACAGTATAATACAGATATCTACATATTCTACATGTTGTCTTTAGGTGATTAATTCATTTCATACTTGTTTGACAATTATCTAATGATGTTGGGTGCTTGTTTGGTTTCAAAACAGAGGGAAAAGGAAGTGACCGCATGGCATTGATAGTGCAAAGGTTAACTCCGCTTAAAACCATACCTTAACCCCACCAGATTACCAAACCCCATAAAAGAGACATGACACCAGCTTTGGATCAAAAGGCCACAGCATATTTATTATTCTTTATACAATAAGCTTAAAGTGCATCATAAACATTAGAACATTAAAACTTTACCTTGTAAACATGAACATTTTAAACCTTATTTGCAACCTGGTCCATAGAGGCCTGCAACCTTGCCTATAATCCATCAACCCATCAGCTGCTCCAACACCAGCTCAATGGGTGCCATATAATCCATCAACCCATCATTGATCCATTTTAATATATACTTTTATCAGTTTTTATCTGTTAAGAACTTTTCTAATCGTAATTGAAGTAAAAGAAATTGAAAAGGTTAGACGTTAGGACCTTCCAGACTGGGGTTACCTTGACGTGGTTGGAAGGCTTTTCATTCATGTGATCACTGTAATGTATACTAAAACCCCTTTGTTTATAAAGTATGCCAGTGTGCAGATACTGTAATATTGTATGGGGCCTAGGAATGTGCATTGATTATCTTTCTATGTTTATAATGTATGTCAGTGTGCAGATAATATATTGTATGGGGCCTAGGAATGTGCATTGATTATCTTTTCTATGTTTATAATGTATGCCAGTGTGCAGATAATATGATATTGTATGGGGCCTAGGAATGTGCATTGATTATCTTTTCTATGTTTATAAAGTATGCCAGTGTGCAGATAATATGATATTGTATGGGGCCTAGGAATGTGCATTGATTATCTTTTCTATGTTTATATAAATGTTTTGACCAGATCAGTAGCACTTCCGCTAAATGTAGTTGTAAATTAGCCTAATTGGAGTGCTTCCACAATTCTTGTATTGTATGTATTTATTGGGAGGCTTGGTCAAGCCTCCATGTGGTAATAGCACCCCCAACACGCCCCTTTAATGGGAGGTCCTCTGCCTTTAATATAAAGCACTGGATGGCCTCTTCCCTCATTTTAAAAAGGCAAAGGGCTGAGGGGGAAGGGAGAGAGCCTGTTATATGGATCCAGTGTGTAAGAATGAGAAATGCAAAAGTTTGCTAATCGTAATTGAAGTAAAAGAAATTTAAAGGGTTAGACGTTAGGACCTTCCAGACTGGGGTTACCTTGACATGGTTGGAAGGCTTTTCATTCATGTGATCACAGTAATGTATACTAAAACCCCTTTGTTTATAAAGTATGCCAGTGTGCAGATAATATGATATTGTATGGGGCCTAGGAATGTGCATTGATTATCTTTTCTATGTTTATAATGTATACCAGTGTGCAGATAATATGATATTGTATGGGGCCTAGGAATGTGTATTGATTATCTTTTCTATGTTTATAAAGTATGCCAGTGTGCAGATAATATGATATTGTATGGAGCCTAGGAATGTGCATTGATTATCTTTTCTATGTTTGTAAAAACTAACTTATCAGATACACCTTAAATAACAAAATTGACCTCTTTTACATGGCATTGATAGTGCAAAGGTTAACTCAGCTTAAAACAATACCCTACCCCCACCAGATTACCAAACCCCATAAAAGAGACGTGACACCAGACTTGGAACAAAAGGCCACAGCATATTTATTATTCTTTATACAATAAGTGCATCATAAACATTAGAACATTAAAACTTTACCTTGTAAACATGAACATTTTAAACCTTATTTGCAACCTACAACATTCTGGTCCATAGAGGCCTGCAACCTTGCCTATAATCCATCAACCCATCAGCCTCTCCAACACCAGCTCAATGGGTGCCATATAATCCATCAACCCACCAGCTGCTCCAACACCAGCTCAATGGGTGCCATATAATCCATCAACCCATCAGCCGCTCCAACACCAGCTCAATGGGTTCCATATAATCCCTCAACCCATCAGCCACTCCAACACCAGCTCAATGGGTTCCACCCTGTAACCAAAACTCGCCTTTCCCAGTGTCTCTCCCAGAGGCCCAATTGCAAGGTTAAAACATAATGCAAGTACATAACAATTCTCTTCACCTATCTCCAAACCTGTGTCCCCTTTTTCCTCTATGCACCACCACCACCCGCTGTGACAACTAACTACCCTTAAAATACTGATAATAAGGGAGGGAGGGTGGGGCTCTTTAACCTAAAAAGACTGGCACCCTAGATAAATGGCCAATTATGCATTTCTTCACCTCAGACTCTGCAATTTGGAATGGCTGAACTCAATGCATAAAACACTCTTTGCCTTTTATAAATATGATTGAATGGTTACCACGTCGATGGATGAAAAAGTGAAATGGAGAAAGGTGGAGGTAATGACTTTTCGCCACGGATATTTTTTTTATAAATTGCGTTAAGTCCATATTTTGCAAAAAGGCGGCTATAACAGTGGCGAAAAATTTAACAAACCTTTTCTAAATATGCCCTTTTTGTAAGTATGCCCTTTTTTGTATTAAGTTCTTATCGTTTAAAACGGTGTCAATTTTGTCCTAACCAATCAGATGTTAGCTTTCAAATATTAAAAAAGATCTGATTGGCTGGGGCAAAATTAGCACTATTTTTAATGATAAGAACGAAGAAAAGTCACTGCTGGAGTTTCACTATATTATTATATTATTAATTTTAGAGTTGATGCAGGGATGGGGGGATTTCAGAATTCTTTTTTTTTTTTTTAACAGTTTCATGGATTTAACTTTGCCAATACTTTTTGTATTATTTTTGACAAGTGATGTTTAATAAACCGATGTGGGAACTGGACATTTTGATGAAACTAAATACAGGGAGATTCAATATGGCCAAAATCTGTGTAAAACCAATTAACCCAAAATAATATCGGGTTAACGTGTTTTACAAGGATTTTTGGATGGATGGTTTTGGAAATAGCTCTCTGTGCTACTGATACAAAACCACTTTTTTTAAGTTTCACGCTTCTTTGGGACTTTAATCCGGCGCATCTTACTTTACGCAATCCAACAATGCAAAACCAGATTAATGATTTATGTTCGTATTGTATCACGGGATCGTGCAAAGGTAAGTACTAAATATTTACCTTGGTTTTGGTACATAATTTTAATTCCTAAACACAAATGCTATGACATGTCATATTCATTGTTATAAGGTTCCACGGTCTTTATGTAGTGAGGCATGTTCTCCGGACATCAAAGAATTCCAAAGACTGGAAAACTTTACGCTGTTTTGACTGTGTTCCGTGTCCTGAAGGGGAAATTTCAGACAATCAGGTAATGACATTAAGTATTTTTTGCTCTCTTTCAAGAAACAGCAAATGTCGGTGTATCTGTATCGTAATTTTTTCAGCTCAAGAGGGCTGAAAAATGGTCAATATGTGTCCCCCCCGGACTGCAGTGCAGTATTTGTCTTAACTTAAAGGGTATGTATACCGAAAGGATGACTTTGCATCATCTTAATCTATAAATAAATAGGTTTCAGTAGCACTTACTCTGACGTGTGGGTGTTGCTGCATTACTTCAATACAGTACTGTTTTGCTCAGGGTATTGACTACTGACCTGACTGTTTCCTGCATACCAACTGTCAATCACTCCAGCTCACAGCAAAACTGCTTACAGAAATGCTGAAATGTAAGATTTTTTCGGACTGAATATCTAAAGAAATAAGGGCAGATCAACAAAAAAATGGTAAAGTGATATTTGGAAGACTTTATAGTTTCACGAAAGGGCAATTTAAAAAAAAAACTAATTTTCCAGTGTGCATACCTTTTAGGTTTTTGGACTTTTTTTCTGTATTTTCACTTCTTTATTATTTTTATTCACACAAATATGTTATAATAGGAAGAGAGGTAGAAATTAAACAAAAACAAATATAAAAATGAAATTTACCTAACAAAAACAATGATAAAAGGTGAAATAATTTCTACCCTACTGATATTAATTTACTTATTTTTGCACATGCCTTGAGGCAAATGAGGGATTTAGGTTTTCAGGTTTTTTGACTGTGGTTAAGAAAAAATGGGGACCCACCCTACCTAACAAGTCATGTTAAGTTAAGCAGTAATGCACCTAAAAAATAATTATTGACATCATTTATTAGATTTTGGAATATGTGAGAAATGTCCTGAGTACCAATGGCCTAACCCAAGCAAGAATATGCATCACACAAACTATAAACTTTCTTCCTACGAAGAACACTTAGGATATCTTTATCGACAATAATAATCACTTTCTGCTAATGACAACTGGAGTGCTGTGGGTATTTGTCAAGCATAGGAACACCCCAATTGTCAAAGCAATAATCGTAACTTAAGTACATCTTCTTGTGTCTCTCAAGTTTGTCTTCTGTTCTTTCCTGTTATTGGACTTCCTACTCAGGTTACATGCCTGATCAGACAGGCCACATTTGGGATGACGTTTTCCGTAGCCCTTTATCTGTTCTAGGAAAACTGTTACTGTTATTATCGCTTTTAATGCAAAACACAAACAGGAAGCAGATTACGATATTGGGTTGATCAAAAATATCCTTTGGCCTTATGATGGTTTGCTCTTTGGGCGAACATCTCCTTTGTGTATTTTGTTTGATGTATGCTCCACCATTATAGATATAGACGAGACCATAAACAATGAATAAACTCCACATAATGTAACGAAGGATCTATAAGTATTTATTTATCTCTTTTCTAACCTTGGGTTACTAGCTATGTGTTGTCTCCTTGTTGCATTTTCATCTAGAAAGTTACCAGACAGATTCAATGAGTCGTGGCATATCATTCAGCATGCTGGTGTTCTGCAGTGTCTGGGTCTCCTTTATCCCAACATACCTGAGCACCAAAGGGAAACTACTGGTGGCAGTGGAGATATTTACCATTCTGGCTTGCTGCTGGATTACTGTTCTGATATTTTCTTCCCAAGTGTCAGTCATCATTTTAAAAACCAGAAATCAACATAAAAGATCTCACATCTACATACCGGACCATTGAGGGGGTGGTAGAAAACACAAAGTCTTTCCAGCACAAAGTAAATTGTACCCAATAGATTTTATTACAGAATTCCCACCAACATCACTATTTAGATTGTGTCTGCTGTAAACCTAGAACAAAACATTTTAAAGCATGTTGTTGAAAATAGAATAATTTATAAAGAAAACACACAAACCTGGTTTCAGGTCAAACTCCCGGGTTCCATATTCAAAATTCAACTGTTAAACACTGGCACCTGGGCCCGAACACATACTGTATGAAATCTACATATTAAAAGGGTGTGTAGCCGTCATAAAGACATGATGTATGAGTATGGCTACACTGAATCCAATACGGCCTGCATTGTGCTTCTAATGTGAATACCGACCAGTCTTTTAGCATGAGATTTATATAGTTTCTCTCTTAAAGGTGACAACTGGTTTGCCAGATCATTGGGTCTGGTAGGGACACACTTAAATGAAATTAGCAGAGCTGCAATTATTCATGGGGACTGCAATAAAATAACAATAATTCTTAATCAGCCATGCATGTGTTTAGAGAGGTGTCACTTCATGTTTATTATAATGTGGATGGATGGATAGATCGATAGAAGACAGATAGATGGATAGATAGATAGAACAGACAGACAGACAGACAGACAGACAGACAGACAGACATATAAGATAGATAGATAGATAGTAGATAGATAGATAGATAGATAGATAGACAGACAGACGGATAGATAGATAGATAGATAGATGATAGATAGATAGATGGGATAGATAGATAGATAGATAGATGAGAGATAGATAGATGATAGATAATAGTTTGAAAAATAGATAAATAATAAATAGATAGATAATAGATAGAAAATAGATAGATATTAAAGAGTAGATAGATAGATAGATATATTGATAGATAGATAGATAGATAGATAGATAGATAGATAGATCGATCGATAGATAGATAATAGTTTGAAAAAATAGATAAATAATAAATAGATAGATAATAGATAGATAAAAGATAGATAGATAGATAGAGTAGAGAGATAGATAAATAGATAGATAGATAGATAGATACTTGATAGTAGTGGATAGATAGATAATAGATTGTAAATAGATAGGTAATAGATTCTAGATAGATAGATAAATAGTTAATAATAGATAGATCGATAGATAGATAGATAGATAGATAGATAGATGATTGAAAAATAGATATTAAATAGATAGATAATAGATAGATTCTAGATAGATAGATAAATGAGAAATACTAGATAGATAGACAGACAGACAGACAAAGATAGATAGAGATAAATAGATAGATAATAGATTGAAAAATAGATAGATAATTGATAGATAGATAGATAAAAAGATAGAAAATAGATAGATACTAGATAGATACATAGTAGATAAATAGATATATAGATACTAGATAGAAAGATAGATAATAGATATAGATAAATAGATAATAGAATGAAAAATAGATAGATAATAGAGAGATAATAGAGAGATGATAGATCCAGGGCGTAGCTACCAGGGGTGCAGGAGGGGAAGCCCGCACACAGGCCCTTGTCCAAGGGGGTCCCCATTTTGTGCTAAGGTTCCAAAACTACCAGTCTGTGTGCCAACTGTTTTACCAGTGGTCTGTATACAAAGCATTTTTACCATTGTCTGTGTGCCAAGCATTTAACCAGTGCTGGCTGTTTGCAGTACCAGTTTCCCAACCAGTTTATCAGTGTCTGCATGCCAAGCATTTAACGAGTCTTTGTGCCAACTATTTTACCAGGGGTTAGATACAAAGCATTTTACCAATAATATTTGGTTTGCAGTGATGATTTTGTTTGCGGCGGTGTTGGGGGGCCCATGCCCAAATTTTGCATCACGGGCCCATAAGTCTGTGGCTACACAACTGGATGATAGAGATAGATAATAAATATATAATGTATGAAATAGATAGATATTAAATAGATAGATAATAGATAGATTCTAGATAGATTCTAGATAGATAGATAATAGATAGATACTAGATAGATAGATGATAATAGATAGATAGATTGATAGATAGCCTCCAAATTTTTTTATAAACAAACATCTTTTTCGCACTTCTCATTTTAATGGGGCATTTGAACATGATTTATTTCTCAGCATTTCGATCTCCAAGGCACACCTATTGTGTTACTACCTACTTTATGTTTATCAATTATGTCAAGTCCTAGGTAGAGATGGACGCAAACCGAACCCGAGTTTCGAGCTGAACTTTATGAGTTTGGACAAAACTCAAAATTCAAGCTAGTTCGTACTCAAACTAGTTCGATTTCCAGACTCGCGGGACTATTTTCGAAAATCCTCAAACATTAAGAATTCTCGAATGTACGAGGATTTTCAAACGTTCGGCACACCTCGAACCGGTGTTTCTGAAGCCCCGAATGGCGGAGATTCCTGAAAATGCCCACTCGTGGATTGCTGAAAGGCCAACGGACCTTCGGGGGTTCACACCTTGAACCAGGACCCCTCTGGGTCCTTACAAGGACCATTGAACCGGGACCCCCCTCCCCGCACTTATAAGTGCCTTTGCAGCACTTAGAGATGCCTTCTGGCCTGACAAGGGCCCTTTGGGGCTTAAGGGGTCCTGCAGCTTGAAATGGGACCCCCATGGCTCTTAAAAGAGCCCTTGGGACCAATCTTCTTTCTTTATCCGGTGATACCAACTCCGGGGCCGGAGGGGTACCTCCGGCACCGGTGGCCTAACAAGGCCTATGTTACCGAGTTTGATCCAACGTCTTTGGTTCTTCACAGCTAGCACACCAACACACTCGGAAGTCGCTGATGCCAGGTGGGCCCACTGCGGCTGCCAGTGAGCCCGCTGGCACCGCTGGCTTCAACAGAGCCAATGTTGCTAGCCTCTTTTTCTTCTTTTCTGCCATATACTTCAATGATTTGAGCTCCGCGGGGATTGCAGCTCTTTATATAGGTGTAGAAGGACCAAATCCAATTGGATTGGTTAAGATTCAATGCTTGAAATCATATGATCACGAATTAACCATCATATTGGAATCTTCCAATCCACAACGGATTTGGTCCGTCTGCAAATCTATATAAAGGCTGCAATCCTTGCAGAGCCAGAAGTCATCGCAGTAGATGGCAGAAGAAAAGAAGAGGCTAGCACATATCGGCTCCATTGAAGCCAGTGGTGCAGCAGGCCCACTGGCGGCCGTAGTGAGCCCATCTGGCATCGGTGACTTCAGTGTGTGGTTGTGTCACTAGCTGTGAAGAATGAAGATGTCGGGATCAAGACTCCGGTAACAACGGCCCGTTGAGGCCACCGGCGCAGGAGTACCCCTGGCGGCCACAGGGGTACTTCTTGGGGTTGGTGGCCTCAGCGGAGTTGGTGTCACTATGAAGAAAGAAGATGTCGCCCAAGGGTCTCTTTAGGAGCTGACGGGGGTGCCAGTTCGAGTGAGGACCCCTTAAGCCCCAAAGCGCCTTGTCAGGGCCACAAGTGCACTTCTTAGTGCCACAAAAGCACTTATAAGTGCCGAGGAGGGGGTCCTGGTTCGAGCTGTGGGCCCCTTATGCCCCAAAGGGCACAATGGTCCTTGTAAGGACCCGGGTGGGGTCCCGGGTGTTGAGCAGTGGGACCCCCGAAAATCCGGTCAGATTGCGGGAATCTCTGGTCATTCAGGGATTTTCGGAAAGCAGACATTCGAGGTTACCGAACGTTCAGAAATCCTCGAACATTCGATCGAAAAATCGAAAGAGGATTACCAAAAGTATTGCGCTACTTCTAGTTTTTATGCTGTTCCCATGCATGGACGAGTTCCATTCCCAGGTTCCAGAGGCCTGTAAAGTAGGTTACACTGCAATATTTCAGAAAGTTCATTTGAACTTTCCGAACTATTTACCCCCATTTAGAAGTTCGAAAACGGACCAAACTTACAAAGTTCGGCCATCTCTAGTCCTAGGCTACTGCCAGATCAAGTTACAGCAGGTCA
Source organism: Hymenochirus boettgeri (assembly GCA_019447015.1). NCBI lineage: Eukaryota > Metazoa > Chordata > Amphibia > Anura > Pipidae > Hymenochirus > Hymenochirus boettgeri. The sequence goes on along the minus strand of CM033476.1, from coordinate 300,898,149 downwards.
CCCCCTGCAAATTCTATAGACAATCTTTACTATTACGTATAAAAGGGAAAGTTTAAAATCTTCACAAGTTAACATGTAAATGGTTGCAAGTGGTATGGGCAAATGGCATCTCACACCCCCTTAATTTTAAAAAAGTTGTTTCTACTGGTAATGCTTTCATATTAAAGAGATATACCGTACATATTTAGTAGTGAATACTGTAGTACAAGTTCAGTACATGGTTTCATTATATATATTGTCTAATTTTTTAACAAGACTTCAGGGTGTTGTAGTGAGATTCACCAAACTGGATTTTGTAAATTTCTTCACCTGGAAAACTGATCTGCGCTTTGAATGTGTTCCATGTTCTGAGGGCGAGATCACCAATTCATCAGGGTTGTGTATCAATAATATAGAAATCATAGTTGTTAGGTCCTAAAAATAAATACATTTTATTCCACTCTCCGCTACCCCTGTGTAATTAAAAGACAGTCCACCCATAAATGAACATTTACATTTGTTTAATGTACAAATGTACAATTGTTTAAATAAACGTTTACATATTCACCTTCCCAAAGATGTACGAACATACTAACAAGACTTGGCCCCTTGACGGGTGCGCTTAAAATGTTTTAGCCCTTTCAACAGTCAATTAACAGTAAAAAATATATATGCTTTAGGCAAATTATCTGAACAAATGAATAGGTATCTAAATCATATCTAAACTGCTAGACAAATACAACCCACAAATACAAGCTTATGAATGTCCTGAATCAAACCATATGCTACATGCATGGGTGTACACTGATACATGGCCACCACCATTTCGAAGGAAACCAATGCATACATTTGTTGTACAAATACAACAAATTAAACATATTTCAATTTTTGAACTAAACAGCCCACAGTCTCAAAAATACCCACCATTAACTATATGTTTTTGAAACCTACTGCTGTGGCTGTCCGAAAAGCATCAGAGTAGTCCTCACCTCACATTTCCTTTGATTGTTGTGAACCATCTGTGATTTGAAAAGGTAATAAACGATGTTTTAATGAGAACTTCTATGGTGCTGCAGCTTTTCCTCCTTTTGCAAACCTTTATTACAGGATAGGGAAGATTACCCATGCAATTGCTGACAGTGGTGATCAGAGCCGCCATTCATCCCCCATTGGAGATATCCCTCACCACATTGGGGGCCATATTTATAAAGGCGCAGTATGCTATTCATGGTCACTATTCCTAATCTTTCAGTTACTCTATATAAGCTCTAAGATATTACCAGATCCAACAGAACAACTTTTCTAGTCGGAAATAGAACTCACTGTGAGAGGAAATGTTAATGAAGCAAATTTAGGAACCCATTATCCTTTACTGTGTTGACAGTTCCACTACTTCAATCAATGTCAGGGTAATTGACACCCTGTAATCAGAATATCCAAAACTTGCAGCCCTTTCCATCTGCATATGAAACGGACTCACTTCCACCCTGCTAGCATTTGGTGACTGTAACAGATACCAACAATAACTCTTTACCCCCTTCTTGTTGCTCAATTCAACCCATATTGCCTCTGCTTTAACATCAATATCGACAGTTGTGTTATTAACATAACATAACCTAACATAAATACATACCCTCCCTTTTTCTATTTTTTATCATGCCTAAACAATGAGTATATTTCTAAATTTACAGCCCATTCATGAGAATATTTAACCCTTTTCGCTATACCTATTATAATCATACTTTTCAGTGAAATTGATTTTTCAGCCAGGCTTCTCGCATATGTAACATACATTTTAGATTAATGATCCGGGTAATTTGTTTATGAACTTTTATACACATGCCTCCTATCCTCTATACCAGCCCTCCCCCCTTTTCCCCCACCACTGGCCCATCTACACACGGTTTTCCTCCTGTGCTATCTATCCCAGTGAGATTGACTATCTCCCCCCCAACCTAGTTAAAACCTTCTCAAACCCTCATCAAGTTCTCCCCTAAACAACTGCTCATTAATGAGGTGCAACCATCCCGTATAACATTTATTTACCAATAAAAATGAAGCAGTCTTTATGGTGATGTCTTCACTAGGAAATTGCTTCATCTTACTTCCCCTGGCACCACTGACCCACATACAAAACAAGAAAAATGTGTTATGCTTAAGCATAGTTAGAAAATTAGCAAAATTCAATAAAAGTTCTATTATTAAAATAATTTTGCCCAATCAATCAGATGTTAGCTTTCAAATGTTAAATAAGATTGATGGTTGAGGCAAAATTAGCTCCATTTTTAAGATAGGAACTTTTATTGAATCTCCCTGTAAGTTTTAGATCTTAATAGATATTTAACATATACTAAATAGACTGTTTTGTTGAAAATAAATCCCAAACATAATGTAATAAATCAAACAAAAATACACCTGGTCTAATCCTCACTTCAAACACTCTACCAAACATTCTTAATACCATTGGTTATTATGTCATCAACTCAAGATCAAAACCCCATTAAAGACTCAACAATGTAGTACTAATGTTTGTTTGGCTGACAAGCCATTAGACTATACAAAATTTAAGTTTTTCGGTTTTAACAGAAATTTAGGTAAAAATCTGATATTTTCCTTTTTTTCATATAGAATTAATTAGTGTTTTCACTTGTGAAACAGAAATACAGTAGAAGACAAGTCCCAGTACACAGAGAGCTTTGTAATTAGAATAACAACAATAAGGATTTATAAAGGCTGCAGTAACTAGAATATTAATGATTCTACATTGTGAAGGGTAATAGGAGAGAGATTATATCATGAAATTTGCCAATTCAAGCAATTTATCTAAGTCACTGATCCCATTTACAATTTTGTTGACAAATCCTGGTTATGTTCAAACATGTTTCAGTGAAAGGCAAAGCTGTGTTTGAAGATGGACAATGAGAGCCTGACGTTTCTCCAGAGATGGAGACATAACTATTGGGTGGATATATTATATCTGTGGGGTGTTCAAGAAACAATTTGATTATAAGACTTTTTCCATATTGCCAGTTTGTTTATATGTAAGTAAAATGTCTATGTAATTGTCCAAGAGTTAAAGATGAACAAATTACAAAAAGGTTTTTTTTCATGTCCCCAGTCCACGTGAACACTTAAATGAACATTATAAGCAATGATTCTGTGAAAGACATTTATTGTAACATGTAAACACTTAGTTTGTTGTAAATATCAATACTGAAAATGCCTGTTGTAAAATCTAAGCTTTTTTTAAGAAAACATGTTGGTAAAGCTGACAATACACATATAGACGGTATAGCCAATAGATATTCCTAATCTAAATTTCATCTAAAAATGCACCACCTTAAACTATCTATTTTGAACAGATTTCTGCTTAAAGAGATAGTTATAAATATCCCAACTGCTCAGATCACCTTCGTTTGATAAACTGCCAGAACTAAGGTAGCAGTCTATCAAACAAATTGGGGGTAGGATTTGAGTTTAAACGCCTTGATTGAAATTTATTAGCCCAGCCTGGATATCGGACTGTTTCTGCAGCTAGGCAATGGCTAATTTATCTGTGATAAAGGTGGCAAAAAACATAAAATGTTAAAGGAAAGACAGTAAACTGTTTTTACATTTGTTATATATGTACAGTATAATACAGATATCTACATATTCACATGTTGTCTTTAGGTGATTAATTCATTTCATACTTGTTTGACAATATCTAATGATGTTGGGTGCTTGTTTGGTTTCAAAACAGAGGGAAAAGGAAGTGACCGCATGGCATTGATAGTGCAAAGGTTAACTCCGCTTAAAACCATACCTTAACCCCACCAGATTACCAAACCCCATAAAAGAGACATGACACCAGCTTGGATCAAAAGGCCACAGCATATTTATTATTCTTTATACAATAAGCTAAGTGCATCATAACATTAGAACATTAAAACTTTACCTTGTAAACATGAACATTTTAAACCTTATTTGCAACCTGGTCCATAGAGGCCTGCAACCTGTGCCTATAATCCATCAACCCATCAGCTGCTCCAACACCAGCTCAATGGGTGCCATATAATCCATCAACCATCACGCCGCTCCAAACCAGATCAATGGGTGCAGCAAAGTGTCCTAACACAGTCCCTTGCTATACACTCTCTGTCCACCCTATCTTGACCTCCTGACTTTGATTTAGCCCATTCCCCTATGTGTCTCATACACACAAACAATTTTAATATTACCTCCGTTTAACCCCTCACATCCCTGCCATGTCTTCCACTCCTAATAGTCCTTCACGATCTTATTAGAGAACCATTGAATCAGAAAGAATGCAAATAAACTATATGAACAGGTAACCCAGGCAACGATGACCAAAATCCATCCCATTTCCCCCCCTTTTCTCCCCCCCCTCCATAATATCCCAAAAATCTGACACATGGGTGCATATTAATAAAAGTGCAGAAAATCACTACCGACCATGAAAGCCATTTCCATGGGTACGAGGGGGTGGGAAGGGTGTGTGTCACAGGTGGTCACTGCAGGGGGCAAAAAGGGGAGATGGGTGTGCACTGCATCGCAAGGGTGGTCACCTTTGCAGACGGGGGATGATCACCTCGCATGGGGCTGATGGGAAGGGTGGAAACAGCAAAAAAGCGAGGGTCGCACTCCAAAACAAACTAGAATTTTATAGACCACACATATATCACAACGTTTTCGTGGGGAAACTTGCCCCCTTTCCAGTCTATATATATCCATTAAGGGTTGGATTATCTAGAGGAGTAGGCACCCACGTGTGGACGAGTGCAGAGGATCATCTTTAACTCTGATGGGAAGGGTGGGTGTGTCCCACTAGTGGCCCCCCCACCTCCACTGTAGGGACCCCGCACCCCACCAGGGGCCCTGAAACAAGCATTTTGGGGTTAAGGGGACCCGCAGCTTCAAAACCGAGGCCCTTCTTCACTGGCACTTATAAGTGACCTTGCGACACTGACAAGACTGACTGCCTTTGTTGGGGGTTTCTATTTTATTAAAATATGATTGGTCAGTGTATAACCATATGATTGCTTGGATTGAAATATGTTAAGTACATTATCATAGCGAAAAGAGAAAAATGTACCGCTGTACATCGCTGTACTTTCCGCCGTGAAAACAGTCGGCTTAATAAATTTGGTTTCACAGTGATGTCCGGCGCTATAAAATTGGCGAGGTTAATGGACCTTTATAAATATAGTTACATAGTAATTGAGGTTGAATAAAGACATCAAGTCCATCAAGTCCAACCTATTCAACTTTTCTTTTTTTCAACCCTACCTAACAGTTGATCCAGAGGAAGGCAAAAAAACAGCAAAAAAAAAAAAAAAAAAGGGGGGGGGGGACTCTTTCCTGACTCCATCAGCAATCAGAAAGTATCCTGGATCAACCAGATCTATAGTATTAATACCGTACCGTATATACTTGGAGATAAGTCGATCCGAGTATAAGTTGAGGTACCTATTTTTACCTGACAAATTTGTAAGAAACTGATGACTCGAGTAAGCCAAGGGTAGAATTAGTTGCCCTTTAAATGGACAGCAGAATTCCAATATTGAATCCATACAGTAATAGCCAAATCCATTAAGTAACCCCCCAATTCCTTGGCACTCCAGATGTTTGGAAACTGCACCTCCAGCATGCTTTGTGCTGGGATTTTCGTTTAAAATGTGGATGGCAAAGTTCAGTAAACTTTAATTAAGCTTACCATCATTTACAATTTCCTGAACCCATATTGTAAAGGGCCCTCTGACCCCATATAGTAAAGGCCCCCTGACCCCCATATAGTAAAGGACTCTATGATACCAATAGTTAAAAATGTCAAAAAATTAGTTGTAGTTTCAAGCTGTTCATTTGCACTAAACTAGCAGCTGTTTGTTTCCCCGAACTAAGGAGACCATCAGATTTACAGATCCGGATGAGCAGTGACAGTGCTGGTGAGTCCAGCAGCCAGACTACAAGAAGCAAGAATGATTTAAAGGGAAGAACAGCTCCTGTAACTTTCTATGCAGGTTAACACAGAATTTGCAGAATTTGGATCTAAATAGGACTTGACCCGCTAGTACGAGGTTGTTTGGGCTAACTTAAAAGCTGAAAATTCGAATTATACTCGATTAAACGGTAATTCTCAATATTTTTCAGGTTGTAACTTAGCCAGGCCTTTTTTTAAAGCCTATCAATGAACTTTGCCATTACCACATCTGCTGGAAGGACAGTTCACGTTTCACCATTCTCACTGTAAAGAAACCTTTCCTAATTGAAGATGAAACGCTTTTTTCTCCAACTAAAACCTTAAAGGACTGTCCACGAGTCCTCTGATATGACCGTTAGTGAACAATGCACCAGAGAGTTCATATGTATGGCCCATTAATAATTTGGTATAAGGTTATCATGTCATGACATATCAAGCCCCTCTTCCCTTATTAATTTAGTTGCCCTTCTTGAACTCATTCCATGTCCAAGATGTTCCTTTTGATATGGGATTCCAAAACTGCACCGCATATTCCAAAATGAGGCCTTACCAGTATTTGTAAGAGGGAGAATACTATCTTTCTCTCTTGAATTCTATACCCCTCTTTATACAAGCAATATCTTGCTAGCTCTAGCCGTTGCTCCTGGCATTGTTTGCATAGCTAAGTGTGTTATTACCAGAACCCCAAATCTTTTCCATTGGAGATCACTTAACACAGAGTTTAGTTTGGTGTAGTGGCACAGTGATTAAATCCCAAAGATCCCACCTTACATTTATAAAACATTAAATCTCATAGCATAGTGTTATCAGCAAACACAGAGACTTGCTCTCAATGCCCCTTCTAAGTAATTTATAAACAGATTAAACAGAGCGGCCCTAGTACTGAAAACCTGAGGCACTCCAATTAGAAATGTATCCTACATGATGTAGCTCATAATCCACCACTCTCTGCTTGTGATCCAATAAACCAATTCTCTATCCATGACATATGTTTTCTTCAAGGCAACCAGTCTCAGTTTATACATTAGTAGCCTATGTGGCACAGTAATCAAAAGCTTTCACAAAATCCAAGTATACCACATTCACTGCTGTGCCTGAATCCAAATTCTTCTCACTTCTTCATAAAAAAACATTAAATTTGTCTGGCATGATCTATTTCCATAAACCATGCTGACTACTACTAATAAGATGAGCTCTGGAGACAAAGTCAAGGACAATGATCCCGTAACAAAGTTTCCATCACCTTCCCTACCACTGATGTTAGGCGTACAGGTCTATAGTTACCAGGCTGGAAGAACGACTACCTTGTTGAATATGGTAATTCATTGGTTTTCCAATCCAGCGGCACTCCCAGCAAAAAGTGAATCTGAAAAGAAAACAGTGGTCATGATAGAACAATAATCATAGAATACAACTTACTGGTAGAAAAGATTTATTATAGTATTTTTTCATTATTTTTCATAAATAAATGTATGCTGTTAAATACATGCTGACATAATTACTACTTTAGCAAAAATTATGAACAAATAAAAGGGGTGCTCATTTTATACAAGAGGAATCATGAAAGAAATGGAGTGGCAATGATTCCTTGTTACACACCTTAACAAATGGGGGAATTTGTAACTGTTTTTAATGGTGGGCATAGGTTCTGTACATGTCTCATTGTCTGCTATAATTAATACATTTTATTGTATACCTACAATGAGTATCTAGTATTCTTTCCAGATATACTGGTTTTATTCATCCTTTCCAGATGTATTACCCGTTATGTCAGTCTGCTGTTGGTTATAAGAGGTCTTGTAATGGGTCTGGGCAGTGGGCCTGGACCACAAACCTCCGTTTTTTTTAGTTTACCTTACCTTATTTATTTGGATGATGTATCCTGTCTAAAACGTTTAAAAGAATTTCCATTCTGACGCACTCTATATAGTGAGGATTGTTACAGTATAAGTATAATCATTAATAGACATTAAGCCTGTTAAAATATGGACACTAGAAGCCCAGACAGCCCCTTAGTGTCCCCAGGCTATTAGCCCACCTCCTCCTCCTAAGGCTTGAGTCCCCTGTTAGTGTACCAAGGCCACATTTCCCCCCTCGGTCCCCAATCCAGATGTCACAATCATGTGATATTGTATATTCTATGGAGAAATTTATGTCGTAATCCATGTTATTGTATATGATTCTCCATTTCTGATGTTTTAACTGTATAATTGTATGTGATTTTTGCACTCACCCGTCTGTTAAATGTATTATTTTTTCTGTCTGCACAAGGTGTGTTGTGTATTCGGTTAAGTGCGATACCAACCAGGTAACTTTATAGTTAGCCAGGATGAAAGGGAATCCTGTGGTCCCAGTCGTCTTATTCCAGGTGCAAACAGAATCCTGACTCTGCGGGGTAATTAGAACACCGGAACCATATTCAGTTCATACTATGTGGAAAGCAAAACATATATCAGGGTTCGTCATCTCTTTTCTGTGACTGTGATTTATGTGAACTGTTTTAAAACATTGGACTCAGGGGCAAAAGCCGTTTCATGGGAATCCAATCACCACTTGGTCGACTGGTGTGGAAAGCAACAGAGCACTTTCGGTTGGTTTATGGATTGATACGCAATAAAACCATTTTTTGGTAGTGTACAAATCCATCTAACCCCTCTGAACACGGATTTGTAGAGTTGGGTGTTATGGGTGTACTCCGCTCACAATACGGGATTTGGAGGGGCAGCCCCACCTTGGGGTGTGTCAGGAGACCACTGGAGTGTCCTAACACTCCTCTGCTCAACCCACACCTTTCTCTGACTGGGTGTGTTGATCTGGTTACACCTGTCCAGGGGTATAAAAATGGCTCTGATCTCATTACCATCTAATCTTGGGACTAATAAGAGTTATTTTGAGGGCCAATAACTCTGGAAACAACAATGGACTTTACACAGATTTACCTTCTGTAATGTCATCCTGGAACATTAAGGACTGACTTGTGAAGGTTCTCATTCATCCAGGTCATGGTATATCGTTGTTCAATTAGATCAACTGGACTTGAATGTAGTTCTTGAAGACGTTCGCTAGTCATCCGACTGGCGTTTCTCAATTCAGAATGCTTGTCAAGAATCGTGGCAATTATGTACCCTGGAAAATCCCAATAGCATTCAAAGCCAGGTGTTAAGGTGTGATTAGATAGTGGCTAAGAGGTGTTTATAGGACGCCAGAGTAAGGTGTTAAAACAGCATTGTACATGGCAGACAGTGGTGTCGAACCCCCCTAAATAGAGGTGGGGGGTTCGAACCAACGGTCTGCCATGATCATGCTGTTTTAACACCTACTTGGGCGTTCCTATAACACCCCTTAGCCACTATCTAATCACACCCTTAACACCTGGCTGTGATATGCTAATTGGGATTTCCAGGGTACATAATGCCACAGATTCTTGTACAAGTCATTCTGAATGAGAGAAGCCAGTCGGATGACTAGCGAAAAGTCTTCAAGAACTACATTTCAAGTCCAGTTGTCTAATTGAATACAACAGACATTAAGACGACATTAAAGTATTATTTCCACTTTTCATCCATTTTGTGTTACTGTTGTTATGTTTGTGTGGTGTTGTGTCTGTTTATATTTTCTGCTAGTTTATTGTTTGCACTGTTGTTTGTTGAATTTAAATGATATTCAAATCATTAGCTGAATCTCTGATTGCTCTAATTAGAACTAAGGAACTCTGCCTCTAGAGACTCTACGTTTTTTTACCAGTATATTGATATTCTAGGTATCCTGTAATTCCTGCCTGTATCGTGGTAGCGAATTAACGGTCATTATTGTTAGTTCTATTTTACAGCTGTTGATGTTGAGTAGGTTTGTGTATGTTTAACACCACTGGTGGCAGATACCGATGGTTTATGGTAAATATATATAAGGAACGGGCAACTCTCAGTCGGGTTTGTGGGGTTTTACAGGGAGCTAAGCTGCTCAGAGCGCCCCTGGTCTGAGGGTTGTGAGTGCCCTGTCACCCAGAGTCCCCCCTCTGTCCCCAATCTAGAGTCCACCATTTTGTCCCAAATCTAGAGGTCCCCCCTCAATCCCAAATCCAGACCCCCCTCTCTATCCCAAATCCAGGGCCCCCTCTGTTCCCAAATCCGGGGTCCCCCTCTATCCAAAATCCAGGGTCCCCCCTCTATCAAAATCCAGGGTCCCCCCATCTACCAAAATCCAGGGTCCCCCCTCGTCCCATATTTAAACATTTGTTAGTACTGGGATTTCCACCTCAAATTTCAATAATGAATTAATTTTTCGACACAGCATGTTGAATTTATTACTCAGCAGACTGAATTTTGGAGACCCACCCTTTCACATTTGAAAAAGCAGATCAACAACTTCCACGAAATCTGCAAGTTAGCTTGGAACTTGGACTATCACTGTGACCTGATGCAAGATTGGTGCGTATTTATCAGGAACATGGGGTAGACTAATATGTACGGTACATTTAGCAATCTCACCTCTCCATAAGTATTTAAAGGGTATGTCCACCCTAAAAAAACAATTTGTTATATGATTCCCCGTCCCCCAGCCCCAACCGCTATATTTATATTTTTAGAAAGCTCCCCAAACTTAATTACCTTCCCTCTTTCCTGCGTGCAATGCCGGTCCTGCTTGCGAGAAAATGCAAGCAGCAGGGCGCGGGACCAGCAGTCTGAGCGGCGACCAATCACCAGACGCGTCGCTGCGGGGCGTGTGTCGTATTCGGGGGGGAAAGAGGGAAGGTAGTAACAGTTTGGGAGCTTCCCAGCATATAAAATATAGCGAGTTTGGGGATGGCGGGGACCAGGGGGAATCCTTAGCTAACAGGATTTATACATAGGGGGAGGGAAATCCTTAGAGGGAGGGAGAGGAAGGAGAAGGGAGGGGGAGGGGAGGGGAAGGGAGGGGGAGAAGGGCTGCAGCCGTACGCTGCAAACTTCTCCGGAGCGCCAGATAGTGAGGTCAGCGTCTATATGGACATCTGCTTATCTCGCTGGTGGCGCCAGTTTGGGAACTTTGGGGGGGCGGACTAAGGAGAACTTATGGAGCTGGGATGGAGGTAAGGATTAAACTGCACTACACTGATGGGGGCATTACTGGGGGGATCTATATTGTTTTGGGGCGTGGACATGCCCTTTAATGGTACGTAATATTTAATTATAGTGTGAAACAGCTGCGCAGACCTCTGATACCTACTAAAGTTTTTTCAATGTTAAGATAGTGTAGAATGAAAAAAATCCAAGACCCACAGAATCAAATTTTATGCTTGTGAATTTAAGGGCTAGTGACTAACCAAACTCTCTGTGCACCCTATGCCTCTGGGCTACTATTTGTTTATCTTTAGACATATGATAAATGTTATTTAGTGTGCTTTATTACTTCTGAGCAAGAAAGCATTTTTTTGTGCTAAATATTGTGATTAAATGCCACAAAAACTATCTGCACGTTTGTTCATGCTGCTAAAAAGGTTTAGCAAAGAACAGCCAACACAAACTACAGTGTAAACCCCTTATTTGCAACCAGATGGATACCGCGTATCCCATTAAGCTTCCTAGTTTCCGTAGCGACGCATCTTTTTTGGGTAAGGACATTAAAAGCAAAAATTACCCAGGATCTCTGAGTAAGAACAGAGGCCATCCAAGATCACACAGGAGGCGGAATCAGGAGGATAAGCATCCATTGCGGTGAAGGGACACTGTCCAACCAACAAATCAAGTGGCATGGCTTACTATATCTCTTTAAACAATTCAGATTAACAGTGAAATAAATCCTTAAAAGTCAGAAGCAGCATCACACTTATTTTACTACTCTACACGTATCCTTGTCTTACCATTTATATTCCTCTCAGCTCGGGTGTAAATCACAAACCAGATGCAACTAATTGCAAGACTATCAGGGGTTATTCAATAAAGTTCTTATCGTTTAAATGGGCTAATTTTGCCAACCAATCAGATGTTAGCTTTCAAATGTTAATAAGTCTGATTGGTTGGGGCAAAATTAGCACCATTTTAAACGATAAGAACTTTTATTGAATCTCCCTGTATATATAGTATTGAAGTTTGCAGCAGCAGCGCTGGTAATATGGGTTTTATAAATCCAATGCAATAAAGGGGCAAGTTTACCCGAAGCCACAAGGTTCGGGTCTTTGCACCACAGACATGTCAAAGTTGCGCCCTTTAATCCCTCTTATTCTTAATCTCCCTTTTCTCTAATTAAAGGTATGGCGTGACTAAGGACTAAGGAAATGAGATTTTAAAATGATAATATAAAAGTTGTCTATTACTAAAAACAAGTGGGACTTTCCTATCATCCTATATTTCAGTGTTTACAACTTAGTAACAAACAGTACAGGATGAAATAAAGAACCAGTGTGTAAAGGGGTTAAGAGCCAACAATCACTATGAGAATCACACAGGCAGAGTTTGATATCCAGATAGGGTACAGGCCCATTGTGGGAGACCTGGGAAATTGTTTATGATTCGATAGTACCTCAGTAGGGTGGTAGGAAAAGCTATTTATGGCTGAGGTCTTTCCCTATGTTATAGATGGATATCTGGATACTACATTAAGATTGGACATTGGACAAGGATTTGTAGTCACAGGAGGAATGAAAATTATATCATGTGTGCAATAGACAAGAAAGATTAAAAAACAGGTGGGTTCTGATTGGAATGGTTCACTATGAACTTCTTTACAGAGATTTACACCATATAATCCATCAACCCATCAGCCGCTCCAACACCAGCTCAATGGATTCCACCCTGTAACCAAAACTCGCCTCTCCCAGTGTCTCTCCCAGAGGCCCAATTGCAAGGTTAAAACATAATGCAAGTGCATAACAATTCTCTTCACCTATCTCCAAACCCGTGCCCCCTTTTTCCTCTATGGACCACCACCACCCGCTGTGACAACTAACTACCCATAAAATACTAATAATAAGGGAGGGAGGGTGGGGCTCTTTAACCTAAAAAGACTGGCACTGTGTTACTAACTACAGTCCCTTCTATACACTCTCTGCTCCACCCTATCCTGAACTCCTGACCTTGATATAGCCCATTCCCCAATGTTTCTCATACACACTAACAATTCTGACATTACCTCCGTTTAACCCCTCACATCCCTGCCATGTCTTCCACTCCTAATAGTCCTTCCAGATCTGGACCTCCACAGCATGGGAGAATAAAGGCAAAACTCTTGAACATTGTCAAGGGATCTGACACAATCTTACTACTTAGCAATGTAGGTAAAAGCCTGTACTTATACAGCCAACAGTCTAACACATGTACAGGCTATTATCTACATTGATCTTACGCTTGAACAGGCAACAACCACTACATCAATCTCAATACTGTAGAGGTTAGATAGAACAGATGTGTATTAGAAATATAAATGATTCAAATACAACAATATAGGGTACATCAAGACGTCCAACCTCTCTGTGGCCACCTCACTGCCACCAGCATAAACTTATCAGAAATACAATGAAAGGCTATCCATTCTTCAGTAACCAAATAGGGGTGCTCCGTCATTATTTGTGCAAAGTCACTCCAAACAAACTATGTTCCAGCCTTGACAAGGGCCTCAAGTCCAAAACATGCAGGGTTATTCAATAAAAGTTCTTATAGTTTAAAATGGTGCTAATTTTGCCCCAACCAATCAGATCTTAGCTTTTAAATGTTAAATGAGATCTGATTGGTTGGGGCAAAATTAGCACCATTTTAAACGATAAAAACTTTTATTGAATCTCCCTGTTGGTGTGTCGGGTGTGTTCATTGTAAAAAGAAATGATGTCAGTTAAGAGAAAGCCCCACAACACTTCACCCGCAAACATATTTTGGGATTATTCAATAAGTGGTGCAAACATTTGCCACTGCTTTTAATTTGCAGAAACCAAATTTTATCAAATGTTTTTTTTAATTGGAGCAGACCAGTCAAAATGTATAATTTAATAGGCTTCTACTTATTAAGAATGCAAGCAAATATTTTTACCTCTTATTGAATAATCAGATTGTGTAGTTAAAGTGGGCTTAAGGTTCGTACACACCTGCGATCGCTGGTCCCGACCCGCGACGCACGATGTGTATGAAGGTTCATTTTGGGCGACAATCGGCCTGTGTATGGGCACTTTACCGAAATGGACGGTCGTTCGGAGATCCGTCAGATCGGTCGGGCATTGATCCCCGACCGAACGGCGGTTTCGGGCGTTAAAGTGCCCATACATGGTCCGATTATCGGCTGAAACAAATTCGTACACATTGTGCGTCGTCGGGACCTGCGATCGTACCTTTAGACTTAACTATGTTTGAGATTAAACAACGTCTTTTTCTAGAGAAAATTACTGCTACTTACACATTCTAGAGTACAATACATGTACCTTTAACAATTTTAACAATTTTTTAAATAGAAATGTGTCTGATTGCTAAAATACAGTATTTGCTTCCCTTTATTCATGCCATATGTTTCTGGGATGAACCCCTATATAAAGAGAACCATCCCCTGAAACATTTCATATGACATATCAAGTGTGTTCACTTGCAGTAACTTACAGGGCTATGTACCGAGAACAGTTATCGCTCACTATTCCCTCCCCTAGGCAGTGCATTGAGCCGATAACGGCTCTAGGTGCATTGTGAATGGTTTTTCCCATTCCGAAACTTACCTGGCATTAAAGTTTATGGGGGTTATTCAATAAAAGTTCTTATCGTTTAAAATGGTGCTAATTTTGCCATAACCAATCTAATGTTAGCTTTCAAATGTTACATAAGTTCTGATTGGTTGGGGCAAATTAGCACCATTTAAATGATAAGAACTTTTATTGAATAACCCCCTATGTTTTAAAGAGTTGTTATTTTCTCGGTACATAGCTTGCGGTGGTTGCGTGACACAACTTTTGCGTACCGTTGCAACCACCGTTAGTTATATCTTAAAGTCACGTTAGCATTTGGTAAAACAAAGAAGACGAGCGGACTGCCAACAACCACAAGTAAAACTTAACTTTTATTGCCGATCGAACACACTTCACAGGAGGGAGACAAACACACTACCCTGACCGTTTCTGACGAACACCCGTCACCCGGTCACTTCATCAGAGGATGAAGTGACGGGGTGTTCGTCACGAAACGCGTCAGGGTAGTGTGTTTGTCTCCCTCCTGTGAAGTGTGCTCGATCGGCAATAAAAGTTAAGTTTTACTTGTGGTTGTTGGCAGTCCGCTCGTCTTCTTTGTTTTGCTATGGTCTTCATGATATTGGAAGGTGTTCCGGAACTCCAATCGAATGGACTCCCACTACAAGAGGTGAAGTAGAGGAAGCCAACGCTATGACCGACTGGTAACGTTTTTTCACGTTAGCATTTGGTACATGGGTTAATGTGACTTTAAGACGTAAAAAGACGTTTGCAGCTTTCAATACATAGCCCTGTTAATGTCCTTTTCTCTCCGTCAGGTAAAACATTCCATTATGTTATTTAGGTGCATGGACAGTGCGCCAGAACCAAAAGTGAGTAACCATTCCAGGTGTACTGGGGGATCTTTTCTCTGCTTCACCTAACTTTGGGTTTTAAGGAAGTGAACAAATATATGAACAGGATGCTAGCACTACTACTTGTATTGTGTTGTTTTCAAAGACATGTGTCTTCAAGAAAAATAATAGATTATCCAAGTAAATTAATCCAATTGATCATTTTACAGACCATCATTCCAATACCTGGTACATCTCCTGGCATTCATATATGCTGTTAAGGAAATTAATTCCAATCCCAAGATTTTACCAAATATCACACTTGGATTCCAGATATATGATGCAGGTACAAGTGAGGTTCTGGCATTGAAAAGCACTCTGAGCATTCTGTCACAGTCCAACGAGCCAACTCCCAATTATATATGTGAGAAGAGGACTAAGACTGTAGCCATCATTGGACACTTATTGTCATCTATAACATACACAATAGCTTCCTTGTCTGCAAGCAATGAATTGTAAAATCTATTATTAATGCAAACCTAAAAGCATAAATGTGACTACATATTTAGCCTTATTTATAAAGCATGCTACAGAAAATAAAGCTCTTCATTTTCAGATTGGGGCATTTCGCATACCAACAGGCACTGCACTGGGAGCCGCTATCGGCAATCTGGAGCAAAACAGCTGGCAATGCTATATGCTGATAGCACTTGGTGCATTGCGATCGCTGCATCTTTTTTCTGTTTTGGCACATATTATCACCAGCTTAGCTGGCGTTTTAAAGTGTTGAAATAGAATGTGCTTTGGTCATATAACATCACCTGCGGTGGCTGCGCGGTTAACTTGCACGTTAGACACGCAGCCACCGCAATGAAGGAGTTTAAGTGACACTAACAGTTATAACATCAGGACTAACAGGACCAGTGAGCCGTTGGTGCATCGCCCTGCAGGTGTTAACACCTAGTGCGGTTATCATTACTGCAGTTCTATAAATATGCCAATATACAGAATTAGGTATATAGGCCGATCAGTTTTTCCCTCACATCTTTAAATATAAATAAAGTTGAAGGAAAAATATAAATGGTGGATGAGTGGATATTGGAGATGGATAGATGGATAGTAACACACATGATAACAATGTATGAGACACATTATCCATACCTGTTTGAAGTATGGATTCCAGGACAATGATCCCTCATTAATATGAGTTCTTGTGTGGTAGCTGATGATGAAATAAATTTCCCAAACGTTTTCTTTCTAACGGATTTTTGATAAATGATCCACTAATAATATCAAACTTTCAGAAGTATCTCTTTTGTCGGCAAAGAAAATGCTTTTTTCTGATTTTAATTTCACAATCTTTTAGAAAATGATTCAGCTACAAAGTATTAGGATAAAAACATGTTAACAACGCTATTTTAATAAAGGCATCAAAATATCAAGAATAAACTAACACTATACAGATGTTGACTAGAGATGGACGGTTCACGGATGTCGCAGATTTTCCAGAATTTTGCTTTCCGAATTTTTCCCGAATATTCTAGAAAATTAGAAGTTTCAAGGAATTTTCTAAATTGGCAAAAATTATACAGTACTTACTGTAAAGGGACCTTGGAAATGGTCAGGGGAACAGACAATCAGATTCTGAAAGAATCTGATTGTAACCATTTCTCATTAGTTACAACCAGAATTTTCAGAAAGAATCTGATCGATATACTAACCAATCACATTATTTTCCCTCAGAATTGGTTACAATTAGATTCTTCCATAAAGCATACCAATCAGATTCTTTCTGAAAGACTGACTGTAACCAATTTGATTGGATACAATCAGATTCTTTCAGAAATAATCAGATTTGCATGCTAACTAGAGATGGACCAGATTGCATATCCAAACCAGGTTCACGACGAATACGTGGAAACTCACGGATTTTCCGAATTCGCTTTCCAGATTTTGCGAACCTACATTTGAAAATTTAAGAAGTTTCATGTATCAAATTTACCAATGGCAGCTATTTTTACCCACAAAACCACCTGGGTGTAAAGGCAGCTAGACAGGCACCATATGTCCGTGTGTTAAAGTGAGTTTAGTGGAGACCTGACAGTGTAGGAGTTGGTGAGAGTGTTTTTTGTGCTTTTGAGCTTTCTGTGTGTGAATTTTAGTGTTAGCACTTCTTAACCACTCCTGTATTCACACAATTGGGTCCTAAAAGTCCTTCTGAGGAATATCCCCCCCCCCATATAGTTTTTTGGACAATTTAGTTTTTGGCCTTTTAGAGGTCTAGGGCCCTATTTAAAACACACAGTATTGCAGTTTATTCTTTAAACAAACCAATTAAAGTCACTGGGGAAAAATAGTTTAAAAGATCTGGTAAAATACAGTAAAATATTAATGGTAACTTAATGTAAATGGCTCTGGGACCTGGAAATGGTACCAAATCACCAAATCATTTTTAAATACATGCAGGGCGATGAAACCAAGAGGTGCACCACTCCTGTTCTGGAGTTTATGTCACGGTAACCAATGTAAATCGGTTAGTGTGGCTTAAACTCCTTATTGCGCGGCTTTGTGGCTAACAGAAGTTAGCTGCGCAGCGGCGCAAACTGAGGATGCATGAGAGCCACTATCGGCATAAAATCTCCGGCATCTTTGCACCGGTGCCGATAGCAGTCTCTCGGTGATGGCCCTGTAACTTTATTCATGATCGGGCTATTTTCGGGCTTCCACATTGAATTTTGATGGTTACTGGAATTGATTGCCACATTCGAGGGTTATCGCCACATTTGAGGATTATCGCTGACACGAGGGTTAGAAAACTTTATATAGTGTAAAACAGGAAATTAACATCACACCAATTCATATATACACATTGCAGGGTACTTAGCTTACATAGTCTACAATTTACGATTGGATAGCGTGACTTTACCCATAGGTCAGTGGTTCTCAAACTGTTTCAGACCATGCGCACTTGGCAATGCAAATTTTTCTCGAGACACAATTGTATTCTTAATGTTGGTTTTAAAGTTGTAATTACCCATATATAGCATTTTATAGAGTATATTATATTTAAATCAGTAAGTTACACTACATTAACTGTGTTGTCATTTTATTACATTATATATTTTTTATAGTAAAAATAAAAAAATTTAGGTTATACGGTGAAACAATTTCCACTAATTCTGTGGCAACACCATGTCTCTTTGAAGTCGCACCAATCTGCCCGCCACCCTTTGAGAAACCCTACCTTAGTGTAGGTGCTTGTATACAATTTACGATCAGTTAGCTTGACTTTAACCTCTAGGTTGCAGCGGCTGTGCAAGCATCATAACAGACAAAAGCGCAGCTTCCACAAACCTATTTACAGCTGTGTGCACATACAGTAAGTATTTAACGCCAATTACATTGGGTGAGATTCACCCATATCCGACAACCTCTGGTATATCCTTCTGGGAGATTTGCCCAGAGCAATTGCAGCTCTGAGTAAAGTTCCCTGTAAAGGGATTACTGTATTTAAGTTCTTAACCCATTGCTCTTAAGTTGCAGTAAACAATCTAATTGTAGTAGACAGGTAACCTTTAAATAAGCCTATAAATTGTTAACATTGTTGCTAACTGTCTTATACGGAACTTATATAAAATCGGTAGACAATGTCCATTGCTACTTATACCGCAATTTTCTGATCGAACATGTCAATATTTTATCATAAAATAATACAGACATATTTTACACTATGGCCTTTACACTATTGGTATTAAAGGGGAAACTGTGGTCCAAAAATGACTTTAGGTAAATTGAGGTAAATTGATAGGAATTGCTCCCCTGGGAATTTTTGCAATTTCCATTGTTTATTTTGCATAGTTTTGAAGCTATTTACATTTTTGTGTGTGATATGGCAGCAGCATTACCAGGTCCCCTGAACTTCCTGCTTCCTGCTCTGAAACTGTCAGTCAATCTGTCTGTTCTCCCCTTTGCAGCCCCCTGGTCCCTCCTACTCATAGACCATGGTCCCTCCAGTTGCAGGCCCCCATGGCCCATTATCTTACAGTCCCTGTGGCCCTGCCCACTCACGGGTGTCTAAGCACCTGCCCACTTGTGGGTGTCTAAGCCACACCACACTCATGGGTGTCTAAGCCCCGCACATTCACAGGTGCCGTGGTTACTCAGACCTCCCTACCTCTCTGTCAGGACTTCACACGCAGAGAGGAGGAGGGACTTCCTGTCTCCCTCACACACTGAGGGAGCTGAGGCTGTGTCTCGCTGGCAGCACTGTGCAGGAGAAACCTTAAGAATATCACATGTCAGCTTCCCACCCATTCATTTTCTGGCCAGTCATTTCTTTATATCTTGGGCTGTGGAGCACGTAGAGAGGTGGTTGATGGCTCATTTAAAATGTAGGAAACTGGCCTTCATTTAAAAACGTAACTGTTTGGAGACCCCAGTTCCCCTTTAACATTTCTAAGCTTTTTGAAATATAATCTAAAGTTATTTTTGAAATACTGGTATAAACAAGAACTTTGTATTGCTTGTTTCTGTGTTGGATCTTTACAGTCACTTTTTTAACTAATTATAGAAATCTTATGACTGCCTGTCCCTTGTACCTTACTGTTAGAACAAAGAACAAACATGGTGATGCACCTGGAGATGCTATTGCTTTCCCATGCAAATGAACTTCCTGATGTAATATAACAAGAGTGTCTCCCAGTGCATTGGAATCAGGTGATAACCTTTTGCAGGACTTAAAGAGTCAAAAAGTTGCCGCTGTTGGTTTGTTACAGTGAAGTCAAACCTTGGCACTCCAGATTTTGCAGAATGCAACCAAAGCATGATGGAAGCTGTAGTTTCTAAACATCTGGAATGCCAAGGTTTGACATTATTTTACCAAGGTACGAAACTGCACCACTTGTGGTGACTATGGTAGGGTGTTTTGTAAAACTGGTGCAGCCACTGCAAACTTTAGGGCTATGCACAGAGAGCCATTATCGCTCTCTATTCCCTCCACTAGGCAATGCATTGAGCGAGTAAGACTCTCAGTGCATAGTGAATGGGTCTTACCCATTCTAAGACTTAAACACCAGCTATCTGTTGGTGTTAAAGTTTACGTCTTAAAGAGCCGTTATCGGCTCGGTACATAGCTTGTGGTGGTTGTGTGACACAACTTCTGCGTTTCATCGCAACCACCATTAGTTATGTCTTAAAGTCATGTTAACCCTTGGACATGTTAATGTGACTTTAAGATGTGAAAGCTGTTTGTGGCTTTCGGTACATAGCCCCTTATGTCTTAAAAGTCAGACTAAACTTTATCCTATTAGTCAGCCTGACTTTTTATAGTGTAGCAATTTGTGGTGATAGTATTATAAATTCTTTTTTGTATTTTTTATGATGTTTAAGTTGAAAATTGCGATACTTGTAATCTTATTTTTCATCTTTGATGGCCTTGGCTATTTGAGGAAGATTCTGACTATCTTCTTCTGTAATCCTTTGCAGTACCTGAATTTCAGATTCCGAAGCCTTTAAACCTTCCTCATGTAAAAGTGCATGGAAAGCCTTAAGCCAGTAAATAAACAGACTGGTAGACAGTGTAAGATATAGATAAACGTTTGCCTCTTCTTTTGATAAATATTGTTCCATAATTCACCATCAGAACAACTTGATCTACCTCCATCTTTTAAAAGTGGGCATCCAATGTGAATAACCAAAACGTTCTATAAATTCATTGTCTGGCATGTTTTCCAAAGTTGAATTAGAGAGAAAGTCCTTGAAACCGTCAATTTCCCCTTTCTGGCTTGAAATTATTAAAGAACCATTGAACGCCTGAAAATCTGTCATTAAATGATAATCTTGAACATTCCAAAGTTACTGGAAATATCCAAACTTTTTCAGGTACTTGATGTTGTGCTAGGGCTACTAAATTTATTGCTGACAGGAAAAGAACAATTACATTAGCCGTGGATCTTTTAATCCCAGAATTACATTTTTAATGGAAAAAAATGTTAGTTTATAGTAAGATGATGAGAAAGTCCAGACAGATTCCATTCTCCTTCATTTCTTTCTTTAGTTCCTCCACTGGCCTGGTAATTGGTGTCATCATTGGATTGTACAATCCCCACCCAGGACCAGCCAAAATAGAGGAGTAATTCTGTGATGGCTTTAAATCACTTCCAACTGTCCAGTAGATGTTTGGAAACAGGGTACGACTTTTAAATATAGGATCCACTGCACCGTAACTTATCTAAAACTGTTTATGAAATATATTCATATAAAACATTTGTCAGTATGTCAATGACCACAAAATCTTTTCAAAATTAAAAAATATGCAATGTATATCGTTCCAGTGAACCAGCAAGATTAACTTTTCTCAAACTAAAGTCTCCAGACAACTTGCCCCAACAGAAAGAGCACATTCAGAAAGATAATAAAGGCTGTGTTTCACCTCTACCTTTAATGTAGCTGCTGGGTAAATTGTGGAAATAATCTGTAGGTACTAGGGGTAAGCTCCTATAATCCACCTTAGCTGGGCACACCCAGCTGAGTGTACGCAGTACACTTCACAGGAAGCTGCCGCCTTGGTTCTGGAAGCAGAACATGAATCATGTTACAACTCATAGATCATCCCTCCTTCTGACACAGAATAACAATTTCAGTGCAGTTTTTGTGTAAACCTATAACAAATGCTCCTGTCCCTAACAATGATAAATTACTTTGAATACTTTTTTGTATGAAAAGCAATCTTTGCAGTTTATTCTTAGCTACATGGATCAGAGAAACAAAATAGTAACATTTTGTAAAAAATAAAAGTAAAGTCCATGGTATTGAACCTGCAACCTTGTGTACCGTCGTGTCTTGCTAAAATAAAGCTTTCTACACACCTCCCACAAGAACTTCTCAGTGGAAGTAATAAATACATGTTGAATCTTTATCTTTTGCTAGAACATAATGGAAAAAAAGAAAGAAAAAAAAGTTAAGTCTGTGGATTTGAACATGTGACCCATGCTGTTTCAAAGCCCGTCCAGTACTTTAGCCGTTAGCTACTCTATATATAAGTTTGTACATGTAGAAACTTTATATTTTTCTAGAAACATGATGGAAACAAACAAACAAAAAGCAATAAACTCATCATCTGATTTATTTCTAAGAAAACTGTTTTGTTCTGGCCATTTCATCCTAAAAATAAACTTTCGAAAAACAACTAACTAGAAACTAAAAGTAAGGCCATAAAATAATAACACAATTGCTATTCCTAACATTATTAGGATAAGGTAAGAGACTAGTTAGTTAATAGCAATAGAATTTCAATATCCATGTTTAGGAATGGGTTTTGGTTCAAAACAAATTCGGAAAGTTCTGCCAGTGTCATCGTATTTTTGAGACAAGCAATTTAAAATTTTCAATTTCGAATTTTCAAAACTTTTAAAATCCAATAATCCAATTTCGTAATGAAACTGTAATGCTCTGGAGTCCCCAAGCCAAGTCAGTATATGGATAATTGTTCAGCAGAGCAAGGTACATGAGGGTTAGAAGGAATCAAAGTTGGGGCATGGTCTGGGGTCAGGGCAGAGATATAAGGGAATAAAAACACACCACGAGTAAGGGTAAACCAAAAGATTAACGGCAAAGACAAAGGGCCAAGAACCAATCAGGCAGAAACCAGGAAAGGAAAGCAGGTACAGATGGTGCAAAGGATATTTAATGTCAAACAACTACGATCAAAAAAGATCGATAAGATAGAATCCGGAACTTACCTTTCAGGAAACATACAATAGATTCCAAAACAATGAGCGCTC
The DNA here is from genome assembly GCA_019447015.1 of Hymenochirus boettgeri. NCBI lineage: Eukaryota > Metazoa > Chordata > Amphibia > Anura > Pipidae > Hymenochirus > Hymenochirus boettgeri. The sequence goes on along the minus strand of CM033476.1, from coordinate 300,874,944 downwards.
ACGAAACGAATGCACGTTGCACATCAGAAAAACCTAAACACACCTATCCCTCACTAGGAGACAAGCTGAGTGGCACAGGAGAGGAGAGAGGTAAGGGACACCTGCCCAGACAGAAACTGCCCCCTTTTGTTCATCTCTATTGATGAATTTACTTAACAACATTGATTTAATAACACCTTAGTGCTACCTTAGTCATAAATATTTTGTTGTTTTTATTAATTTAATCACTTTCTGTGACACTGCCAAAAATGAATTTCTCCCAAATTGTTGATCAATTGTTCTTGATTGGTTATTGACCACACATATGATTGGCATGTTGAAAATTAGTGCCAACATCAGGGTATCAATTTGCATACATTTTAGAATTTTTAAAAAAAATCTACCATTTGTACAACCAGCTTACCATAGTTACATGTATGGCTAGATTTACTTATGGCCTATAATTATAAATTAAACATTTATAAATTATCTATTGTGAATAGAGGCTCCACAAGACATTCTTTAAGGATTCATCCTTCCAAGTTGCTAATAGATGTCAGAGGGGGTGACTCCCAGTCACTCACCTGAGGAAGGGGCGCTGTCCCACTGAAATGTTGTACATTGATGTGTAGTTTACAATAAAACACAAATATTACTTCGTGAGCCTCGTTTACTTCACTGTCAACCTTACTTTCAATAGAGCAGAACAGGCTGCTTGGCTTGCCAGTCTGTCTCCTTTCTACCTATACTTCCCACATTTTGCGTGACACTGTCTTTAGTTACACTAACATTCTTTTGAATCTTAATTTGAATATAAAACTTCTTCTATCGAGCCCATACATTTTTTTGAATTTAGTTGCTTATGTACCAACTTATTGCAAATAATAAACATGGTTCTTTATATTTACAATAACATACAATATGTTCAGTTTCTATGTAAATACCTGAGGATATCCATAAAGCTGAGTTATCTGTGCTATTTGGTCATCTATAACATACACAATAGCACAGATAACTCAGCTTTATGGATATCCTCAGGTATTTACATAGAAACTGAACATATTGTATGTTATTGTAAATAATAAAGAACCATGTTTATTATTTGCAATAAGTTGGTACATAAGCAACTAAATTCAAAAAAATGTATGGGCTCGATAGAAGAAAGTTTTATATTCAAATTAAGATTCAAAAGAACCTGTTATTGTAACTAAAGACAGTGTCACGCAAAAATGTGGGAAGTATAGGTAGAAAGGAGACAGACTGGCAAGCCAAGCAGCCTGTTCTGCTCTATTGAAAGTAAGGTTGACAAGTGAAGTAAACGAGGCTCACAGAAGTAATATTTGTGTTTTATTGTAAACTACACATCAATGTACAACATTTCAGTGGGACAGCGCCCTTCCTCAGGTGAGTGACTGGGAGTCACCCCCTCTGACATCTATTAGCAACTTGGAAGGATGAATCCTTAAAGAATGTCTTGTGGAGCCTCTATTCACAATAGATAATTTATAAATGTTTAATTTATAATTATAGGCCATAAGTAAATCTAGCCATACATGTAACTATGGTAAGCTGGTTGTACAAATGGTAGATTTTTTTTAAAAATTCTAAAATGTATGCAAATTGATACCCTGATGTTTGGCACTAATTTTCAACATGCCCAATAATAATTGTGGTCAATAACCAATCAAGAACAATTGATCAACAATTTGGGAGAAATTCATTTTTGGCATGTCACAGAAAGTGATTAAATTTAAAAACAAACAAAATATTTATGACTAAGGTAGCACTAAGGTGTTATTAAATCAATGTTGTTAAGTAAATTCATCAATAGAGATGAACAAAAGGGGGCAGTTTCTGTCTGGGCCAGGTGTCCCTTACCTCTCTCCTCTCCTGTGCCACTCAGCTTGTCTCCTAGGAGGGATAGGTGTGTTTAGGTTTTTCTGTATGTGCACACGTGCATTCGTTTCGTGAGCGCTCATTGTTTTGGGAATCTATTGTATGTTTCCTGAAAGGTAAGTTCCGGATTCTATCTTATCGATCTTTTTGATCGTAGTTGTTTGACATTAAATATCCTTTGCACCATCTGGTACCTGCTTTCCTTTCCTGGTTTCTGCTGATTGGTTCTTTGGCCCTTTGTCTTTGCCCGTTAAATCTTTTGGTTTACCCTTACTCGTGGTGTGTTTTTATTCCCTTATATCTCTGCCCTGACCCCAGACCATGCCCCAACTTTGATTCCTTCTAACCCTCATGTACCTTGCTCTGCTGAACAATTATCCATATACTGACTTTGGCTTTGGGGACTCCAGAGCATTACAGTTTCATTACGAAATTGGATTATTGGATTTTCGAAAAGTTTTGAAAATTCGAAATTGAAAATTTAAATTGCTTGTCTCAAAAATACGATGACACTGGCAGAACTTTCCGAATTTGTTTTGAACCCAAAACCCATTCCTAAACATGGATATTGAAATTCTATTGCTATTAACTAACTAGTCTCTTACCTTATCCTAATAATGTTAGGAATAGCAATTGTGTTATTATTTTTATGGCCTTACTTTTAGTTTCTAGTTAGTTGTTTTTCGAAAGTTTATTTTTAGGATGAAATGGCCAGAACAAAACAGTTTTCTTAGAAATAAATCAGATGATGAGTTTATTGCTTTTTGTTTGTTTGTTTCCATCATGTTTCTAGAAAAATATAAAGTTTCTACATGTACAAACTTTATATATAGAGTAGCTAACGGCTAAAGTACTGGACCGGGCTTTGAAACAGCATTGGGTCACATGTTCAAATCCACAGACTTACTTTTTTTTCTTTCTTTTTTTCCATTATGTTCTAGCAAAAGATAAAGATTCAACATGTATTTATTTACATTCCACTGAGAAGTTCTTGTGGGAGGTGGTAGAAAGCTTTATTTTTAGCAAGACACGGTACACAAGGTTGCAGGTTCAATACCATGGACTTACTTTTATTTTTTACTAAAATGTTACTATTTTGTTTCTCTGATCCATGTTAGCTAAGAAATAAACTGCAAAGATTGCTTTTCATACAAAAAAAGTATTCAAAGTAATTTATCATTGTTAGGGACAGGAGCATTTGTTATAGGTTTACACAAAAACTGCACTGAAATTTGTATTCTGTGTCAGAAGGAGGGATGATCTATGAGTTGTAACATGATTCATGTTCTGCTTCCAAGAACCAAGGCGGCAGCTTCCTGTGAAGTGTACTGCGTACACTCAGCTGGGTGTGCCCAGCTAAGGTGGATTATAGGAGCTTACCCCTAGTACCTACAGATTAATTTCACAATTTACCCAGCAGCTACATTAAAGGTAGAGGTGAAACACAGCATTTGTTATCTTTCTGAATGTGCTCTTTCTGTTGGGGCAATGTTGTCTGGAGACTTTAGTTTGAGAAAAAGTTAATCCTTGCTGGTTCACTGGAACGATATACATTGCATATTATTTTAATTTTGAAAAGATTTTGTGGTCATTGACATACTGACAAATGTTTTATATGAAATATATTTCATAAACATGTTTTAGATAAGTTACGGTGCAGTGGATCCTATATTTAAAAGTCGTACCTTGTTTCCAAACATCTACTGGACAGTTGGAAGTGATTTTAAAGCCATCACAGAATTACTCCTCTATTTTGGCTGGTCCTGGGTGGGGATTGTACAATCCAATGATGACACCAATTACCAGGCCAGTGAGGAACTAAAGAAAGAAATGAAGGAGAATGGAATCTGTCTGGACTTTCTCATCATCTTACATAAACTAACATTTTTTTCCATTAAAAATGTAATTGCTGGGATTAAAAGATCCACGGCTAATGTAATTGTTCTTTTCCTGTCAGCAATAAATTTAGTAGCCCTAGCACAACATCAAGTACCTGAAAAAGTTTGGATATTTCCAGTAACTTTGGATATAGTTCAAGATTATCATTTAATGACACATTTTCAGGCGTTCAATGGTTCTTTAATGATTTCAAGCCAGAAAGGGGAAATTGATGGTTTCAAGGACTTTCTCTCTAATTTAACTTTGGAAAACATGCCAGACAATGAATTTATAGAACAGTTTTGGTTATTCACTATTGGATGCCCACTTTTAAAAGATGGAGGTAGATCAAGTTGTTCTGATGGTGAATTATGGAACAAATATTTATCAAAAGAAGAGGCAAACGTTTATCGTATATCTTACACTGTCTACCAGTCTGTTTATTTACTGGCTAAGGCTTTCCATGCACTTTTACATGAGGAAGGTTTAAAGGCTTCGGAATCTGAAATTCAGGTACTGCAAAGGATTACAGAAGAAGATAGTCAGAATCTTCCTCAAATAGCCAAGGCCATCAAAAGATGAAAAATAAGATATACAAGTATCGCAATTTTCAACTTAAAATACATAAAAATACAAAAAAGAAGCTTTAATACTATCACCACAAATTGCTACACTATAAAAAGTCAGGCTGACTAATAGGATAAAGTTTAGTCTGACTTTTAAGACATAAGGGGCTATGTACCGAAAGCCACAAACAGCCTTTCACATCTTAAAGTCACATTAACCCATGTACCAAGGGTTAACATGACTTTAAGACATAACTAATGGTGGTTGCGATGAAACGCAGAAGTTGTGTCACACAACCACCACAAGCTATGTACCGAGCCGATAACGGCTCTTTAAGACGTAAACTTTAACACCAACAGATAGCTGGTGTTTAAGTCTTAGAATGGGTAAGACCCATTCACTATGCACTGAGAGTCATTACTCGCTCAATGCATTGCCTAGTGGAGGGAATAGAGAGCGATAATGGCTCTCTGTGCATAGCCCTAAAAGTTTGCAGTGGCTGCACCAGTTTTACAAAACACCCTACCATAGTCACCACAAGTGGTGCAGTTTCGTACCTTGGTAAAATAATGTCAAACCTTGGCATTCCAGATGTTTAGAAACTACAGCTTCCATCATGCTTTGGTTGCATTCTGCAAAATCTGGAGTGCCAAGGTTTGACTTCACTGTAACAAACCAACAGCGGCAACTTTTTTGACCTCTTTAAGTCCTGCAAAAGGTTATCACCTGATTCCAATGCACTGGGAGACACTCTTGTTATATTACATCAGGAAGTTCATTTGCATAGGAAAGCAATAGCATCTCCAGGTGCATCACCATGTTTGTTCTTTGTTTGTTCTAACAGTAAGGTACAAGGGACAGGCAGTCATAAGATTTCTATAATTAGTTTAAAAAAGTGACTGTAAAGATCCAACACAGAAACAAGCAATACAAAGTTCTTGTTTATACCAAGTATTTCAAAGTAATAACTTTAGATTATATTTCAAAAAGCTTAGAAATGTTTAAAGGGGAACTGGGGTCTCCAAACAAGTTACGTTTAAATGAAAGGCCAGTTTCCTACATTTTAAATGAGCCATCAACCACCTCTCTACGTGCTCCACAGCCCAAGATATAAAGAAATGACTGGCCAGAAAATGAATGGGTGGGAAGCTGACATGTGATATTCTTAAGGTTTCTCCTGCACAGTGCTGCCAGCGAGCACAGCCTCAGGCTCCCTCAGTGTGTGAGGGAGACAGGAAGTCCCTCCTCCTCTCTGCTGTGTGAAGTCCTGACAGAGAAGGTAAGGGAGGTCTGAGTAACCCACGGCACCTGTGAATGTGCGGGGCTTAGACACCCATGAGTGGGTGTGGCTTAGACACCCACAAGTGGGCAGGGCTTAGACACCCGTGAGTGGGCAGGGCCACAGGGGACTGTAAGATAATGGGCCATGGGGGGCCTGCAACTGGAGGGACCATGGGTCTATGAGTAGGAGGGACCAGGGGGGCTGCAAAGGGAGACACAGGACAGATTGACTGACAGTTTCAGAGCAGGAAGCAGGAAGTTCAGGGGACCTGGTAATGCTGCTGCCATATCACACACAAAAATGTAAATAGCTTCAAAACTATGCAAAATAAACAATGGAAATTGCAAAAATTCCCAGGGGAGCAATTCCTATCAATTTACCTCAATTTACCTAAAGTCATTTTTGGACCACAGTTCCCCTTTAATACCAATAGTGTAAAGGCCATAGTGTAAAATATGTCTGTATTATTTTATGATAAAATATTGACATGTTCGCAAGCAACCTACACTAAGGTAGGGTTTCTCAAAGGGTGTGCCGGGGCAGATTGGTGCGACTTCAAAGAGACATTGGTGTGCCACAGAATTAGTGGAAATTGTTTCACCAGTATAACCTAAATTTTTTTTATTTTTACTATAAAAAATATATAATGTAATAAAATGACAACACAGTTAATGTAGTGTAACTTTACTGATTTAAATATAATATACTCTATAAAATGCATATAATATGGGTAATTACAACTTTAAAACCAACATTAAGAATACAATTGTGTCTCGAGAAAAATTTGCATTGCCAAGTGCGCCATGGTCTGAAACAGTTTGAGAACCACTGACCTATGGGGTAAAGTCACGCTATCCAATCGTAAATTGTAGACTATGTAAGCTAAGTAACCCTGCAATGTGTATATATGAATTGGTGTGATGTAATTTCCTGTTTTACACTATATAAAGTTTTCTAACCCTCGTGTCAGCGATAATCCTCAAATGTGGCGATAACCCTCGAATGTGGCAATCAATTCCAGTAACCATCAAAAATTCAATGTGGAAGCCCGAAAATAGCCCGATCATGAATAAAGTTACAGGGCCATCACCGAGAGCTGCTATCGGCAACCCGGTGCAAAGATGCCGGCGATATTTTATGCCGATAGTGGCTCTCATGCATCTCTCAGTTGCGCCGGCTGCGCAGCTAACTTCTGTGTTAGCCACAAAGCCGCCGCAATAAAGGAGTTTAAGCCACACTAACCGATTTAACATTGGTTACCGTGACATAAACTCCAGAACAGGAGTGGTGCACCTCTTGGTTCATCGCCCTGCATGTATTTAAAAATGATTTGGTGATTTGGTACCATTTCCCAGGTCCCAGAGCCATTTACATTAAGTTACCATTAATATTTTACTGTATTTTACCAGATCTTTTAAACTATTTTTCCCCAGTGACTTTAATTGGTTTGTTTAAAGAATAAACTGCAATACTGTGTGTTTTTAAATAGGGCCCTAGACCTCTAAAAGGCCAAAAACTAAATTTGTCCAAAAAACTTATATGGGGGGGGGGGATTATTCCTCAGAAGGACTTTTAGGACCCAAATTGTGTGAATACAGGAGTGGTTAAGAAGTGCTAACACTAAAATTCACACACAGAAAGCTCAAAAAGCACAAAAAACACTCTCACCAACTCCTACACTGTCAGGTCTCCACTAAACTCACTTTAACACACGACCATATGTTGCTTTCTAGCTGCCTTTTACACCCAGTGGGTTGGCTCGGGTAAAAATAGCTGCCATTGGTAAATTTGATACATGAAAATCTTTTTAAATTTTCAAATGTAGGTTCGCAAAATCTGGAAAGCGGAATTCGGAAAATCCGTGAGTTCCACGTATTCGTCGTGGAACCTGGTTTGGATATGCAATCTGGTCCATCTCTAGTTAGCATGCAAATCTGATTATTTCTGAAAGAATCTGATTGTATCCAATCAGAATTGGTTACAGTCAGAGTCTTTCAGAAAGAATCTGATTGGTATGCTTTATGGAAGAATCTAATTGTAACCAATTCTGATGGGAAAATAATGTGATTGGTTAGTATATCGATCAGATTCTTTCTGAAAATTCTGGTTGTAACTAATGAGAAATGGTTACAATCAGATTCTTTCAGAAATCTGATTGTCTGTTCCCCTGACCATTTCCAAGGTCCATTTACAGTAAGTTACTGTATAATTTTTGCCAAATTTAGAAAATTCCTTGAAACTTCTAATTTTCTAGAATATTCGGGAAAAAATTCGGAAAGCAAAATTCTGGAAAATCTGCGACATCCGTGAACCGTCCATCTCTAGTCAACATCTGTATAGTGTTAGTTTATTCTTGATATTTTGATGCCTTTATTAAAATAGCGTTGTTAACATGTATTTATCCTAATACTTTGTAGCTGAATCATTTTCTAAAAGATGTGAAATTAAAATCAGAAAAAAGCATTTTCTTTGCCGACAAAAGAGATACTTCTGAAAGTTTTGATATTATTAGTTGGATCATTTATCCAAACAATACCGTTAGAAAGAATAACGTTGGGAAATTAATTTAATCATCAGCTACCACACAAGAACTCATTATTAATGAGGGATCATTGTCCTGGAATCCATACTTCAAACAGGTAGGATAATGTTGGTTATCATGTGTGTTACTACCATCTATCCATCTCCAATATCCACTATCCACCATTTATATTTTTCCTTCAACTTTATTTATATTTAAAGATGTGAGGGAAAAACTGATCGGCCTATATACCTAATACTGTATATTGGCATATTTATAGAACTGCAGTAATGATACCACACTATGTGTTAACACCTGCAGGGCGATGCACCAACGGGCTCACTGCTCTGTTAGTCCTGATTGTATATTTTAGTGTCAATTAAAAACTCTTCATTGCGGTGGCTGCGTGTCTAACGTGCAAGTTAACCGCGCAGCCACCGCAGGTGATGTTATATGCCAAAAGCAACATTCTATTTCAACACTTTAAACGCCAGCTAATAGCTGGTGATAATAGTGCCAAAACAGAAAAAAGGCAGATCGCAATGCACCAAGAGCTGCTATCAGCATATAGCATTGCCAGCTGTTTGCTCCAGATTGCCGATAGCGGCTCCCAGTGCAGTGCCCTGTTGGTATGCGAAAATGCCCCAATCTGAAAATGAAGAGCTTTATTTTCTGTAGCATGCTTTATAAATAAGGCCTATAATATGTAGTCAACATTTATGCTTTTAGGTTTGCATTAATAATAGATTTTACAATTCATTGCTTGCAGACAAGGAAAATATGCAAGGGACAAAATATTTTTCTAGAAGTGGACCCTCCACTAGTAGGTGTGGGAGTGTGTTTGAGAGGTATGTTTTTGCATTTATGACTGTAAAACTAACTTTTTCGATGAATAATGGATGGTTGCCATGGAAACAGCAGAGTGGATGTTGGGGTGTATCTGTAGGTCTGTGCCTGTGTTGGGTGGGGTGTATGTATAGTCATTTATGACTATATAACTTAATATATTTTTATTGTGTTTTCAATTTGTAATTTTAATATTTTGATTTTGAAATTGTGTTTGTGTATGTTTGTGTCACAGGGCCAATTTTATTACACAGAAATTTTTGATACCACAGGTTGTTGTAATAGTACGACTGCGGCCATGTTTTACAACTGTGCAATACTATGCGGTAGTAAACAACAGCAATGGTATTGTATAGGCGATCATACAATTATGAATGTGTTTGTAAATGTATGACCACAATTTACAACCATGAGCGTAATTTTATGATCATGGTCGTATAAATTGCAATTAAAGACGCGATATCGCAAAATGGAGATGCTGCATCTTTATAAATATGGCCCACAGGAAGATGAGAATCGCTATTGACTAGTTAATAATGCAGTGCAAAAGTTTAACAATTTTCAGGACCACTAGTGGAGAAATCTGGTTTCGATTTGGAACTTCTGGTTTTGAAAATCGACGTATCCAACAATTTTTTTTTAATTTCCAAAAATCTAAAAAAAAAAGATTTAAAAAATTCTAATTCGATTGGATTTTCAGAACTTTATAGTAGTAATAAAAATAATAATAGTTTCCACAGAGCCATCATTAGAATGAAACTCGACAGTTTCTCTATTCTTCTCTATTCTCTATGTACCACCAGCAATTTAGCCGTTAGCTGGCATTAAAAAAACTTCATGTACAATACCATGTGCTAGTAGACAACTGCAATGGTATTATGTAGGCCATCATACAATTATGACCACGTTTGTAAATGTATGACCACAACTGAAATTTTACAACCGTGATCATAATTAAAAAATAAAATAATATCGATATTACAGCGGTTTTCGCAACTTAAGCTCAAAGTTAAATACATAACAATAAAAGCTTCTCGGAAATAAATTAGCAAAATAAGAAAAAAAGTAAAGCCTCCAAATTTTGATTTAAAAACAAACCGAAACCGGAACGAATTTTGATAATTTTCGAATATACGGGGCTACTTTCGAAAATAGACCTGAATGTTTGAAAATTATCGAAATTATGATTGGAGACCATTTTCGAGTTTCTGATCGTATTTTTGAAGATTTTCGAATGATCGAGGCTGTTTTCGGAATTTATCGAAAAAAATAGCCTCGGACGTTCGATTCTCGAAAATAAGTTTGGAAACTCGAAAATGGTCCCCGATCGTATTTTCGATAATTTTGGAATGTCCAAGGCTACTTTAGAAAATTAACGAAAATAGCCCCGTACATTTAAAAATTATCGAAAATGTCTTCCAAAGTCCCGAAATCCGGATTCGGACGGATATTTTGGATTTCACAACTGAGGGGTTTAGTGCATCTCTACTTAAAGGGCAACTGTGGTCTCCAAACAAGTGGAGTTTAAATGAAAAACCAGTTTCCTACATTTAAAACGAGCCATTAACCACCTGTCTACGTGCTCCACAGCCCAATATATAAAGAAATTACTGACTAGAAAGTTAATGGGTGGGAGGCTGACATGTGACATTCCTAAGGCTGCTCCTCCACCTCACCACTGGCGAGTACAGCCTCAGACTTTAGTGACAGGACAGGAGACAGGAAGTCCCTCTCCCTCCCTGCTGTGTGAAGTGAAGATCATCACAGTTAAGGTAAAGGAATCTTTAGCACACTATGTGAAAACAGCCTTTTCTAGCAGAGTTCTTACACAGTTTTCTGTGGGGGGGGGGGTCTAAGTGTCCCACAGCACCCGTGAGTGGGTGGAGCAATAGGACCCACGAGTGGGCAGGGCCAAGGCCCCTGCTAGTGGGTGGGGTCACATGGGGCCAAAGGGGGCCTGCAAATGGAGGGGCCATGGGGTCCATGAGTGGGAGGGACCAGGGGGGCTTGCAAGAGGAGGGGGCTGCAAGGGTAGGAGTAGACACAGGGCAGATTGACTGTCATCCACTGACATGATTTCAGAGCAGGAAGCAAGAAGTGCAGGGGACCTGGTGATGCTGCTGCCATATTACACACAAAAATTTAAATATCTTCAAAACTGATGCAATGCAAAATAAACAATGACAATAAATTGCAAAAATTCTCAGGAGAACAATTCCTGTCAATTTACCTAAAGTCATTTTTGGACCACAGTTCCCCTTTATCACATTATTGGTGTTAAGTGGTGTGGCCAAAATGACATTTCACACCTCCTGAATTTTTTAAAAAGTTTCTACTGGTGATGCTTTCATATTAAAGAGATATACATATTTGGGTTTAGTTGTCCTTCAACAGCTTACACAAATTATGCAGTGAAATACTTGTAGTACAAGCTTCAGTACATGGCTTCCTTACTTCTATATCTTCTCATTTTTTAACAAGACTCCAAGGTCAGTGTGCAGAGAGACTTGCCCATCTGGATTTCGTAAATCTCTTCAGCCTGGGAAACTGATCTGCTGCTTTGATTGTGTTCCATGTTCTGAGGGCGAGATCACCAATTCATCCGGTTTGTGTATCAATAATATAGAAATCATATGTTGTTAGGTCCTAAAAAATATATAATTTATATTCCACTCTCTGCTACCCCCCCTCCCATGTAAATAAAGCTTATGTTTACCTAAAATGAACATTTACATACTTACCTTCCCCAAAGATGCACCTGAACATACTATCAAGACTCAGTTTTTTGCTGCTTGTGTGATATCTAAAGCTGCTATTGCATGCTCACTTCAAGCAAGCACAGCAGCAGTGAGGCACTTCCTGGTCACAGCTGTCAGCTATTAGCCATGATGTCACGGGCATTCCTTAGACTGACAGACGCTACCAGGAAGGAGAAAGAGGAAGTGCAGCAGAGTGGCAAGAGACGGGGTCTTGTAAGTACTGTAAGTCTTTTCAGGTGCATATTTGGGGAAGTTAAGTAAAATGTAACTGGGGTTTGGGGGTGCTGCACCTATATGTAAGTATTCATTTATTTTGGGTGGACATGCCCTTTGAATATCGTCAAAATCTGAAAATTGTATGAAGTTTTGTAAAGCACAACCTTAATACTTAAAAAAAATTCCATGTCATCTTTGCTATATTATGTTAATAAGATATTGAGATAATGCTTGGTTCCCCCAAACACCACTGAACTGTTCTAATGAATTACAGTACCTGATTAATTAACTAAATATTTGTCAGATGCTAATTATCCTCCAGGCATTTCAGCAGATTAGAGAGACCATATATTTTATAATGCACAAACACTGCAATAATAGCGTGGCCGTTGACGGGACACTCGCCCTCACACACCAGGTCTATGTGGAGTGGCTGTACTCTCAGGGGATAGCTGGTATTACCCCACAGGAACAGATCAGTGTATTGAACAAAGGGAATGGAGAGTCTGCTTCCTTCTAGGACCTACAGATGGAGCTGATCAATGCTTCAATTAAAACTTAGCATATATTGTACAGAATAAAATAAAAGTGCTTCCAGAAAGAACAACAGATACTACTTCATACCAACAGGAGCCAACAGCCTAATACGTTTCAACTTTAGCTTTCTTCTATCTAGTGGTACTTTTCCCTTCTTTTCAGCTGCCAACACTTTGTATTCTGGCAATCTTACCAACTACCTGTTGTAATCAATCTCAATGCCCAACAATGAAATTACATTTATTTTTCAAAATAAATTTTTAAAAAAAGTTTACACAAAAAAATATTATTGGTTTTAAATGTGCTGATTCTTCAAATTACAACAATACCAGACATGTATAGGTACCCTACATTTCCTGTCTAGGAGACCCCTTACACTAAAACAGCCCTTTGAATAATTTTAAACATAAATTGAAATGTATTAGCCCCTCTAACAGTCAATATAACAATATAACCACGTAATCTTGAAAATACACCCAACAAATTATATATTTCTGAAACCTACACACGTTCAAATACCAAATGAATGAAAGATATTTCAAAGTTAGAAAATCATACCTAAACTGCTATGGCAAGAAACCCACTAAATATCAATCTTATGAATGTCTTGAATCAAACCATATGCTACATGCATGGGTGTACACTGATACATGGCCACCAACTAGCCCAGAAGGGAACTAATGCATAAGTGCAACTCCAACAAATTAAACAGCTTTAAGTATTTTAAACTAAACACCCCACAGTTTCAAAAATACCCATCATTAACTTTATGTTTTTAAAACCTACACACATTTCTTGCCAAATGGTGCTATTGTTTTTAAACAGTCTTCTAGATGCAGTCCTATGTAGGATGTTATGCTTTATTAGATTTTCTGAATAAATTAATAAAACGTATGTTTCAAGGTTAAAAACTAAACCTTAAATCCCATAACAAGTCAAAAAACAATAACATTTTAATCTCCCAAGTGTCCTGAATCAAACCGTAGGCATGGGTGTACACTGATACATGGCAGCCATAGTTGCCCCAAAAGGGAACCAATGCATAAGTGCTATTACACCAAATTAATTCAGCTCTGCATTTTGAACAGCTTCAGATTTTCAAACTTAACACTCCCCACAAACTTTATATATTTTGAATGTACACACATTCAGCTACCAAATGGTTCCATTCTTTCATACATATGTGTAAAAATCTAGATGCAGTTCTTTTCTGAAAAAATGTATGAAAAACACAATTCATAGTTAGAAAATCTTGCCTTAATGTAAAGTAAAAAAACAATGGACCGTCAATCTCCCAAGTACCCCAAATAAAACTGTATGTGATATGCATGGTTGTACACAGAGACATGGCAAGCAAACAGCCCTAAAAGGAAAAATGCATAAATTTGAGGCTTTGCTCTATGGACAAGTATGTAGTATGTAGTTTTTTTCAGGATAAATGAAAACAACCCAGCATATGATATATTTTTAGAACATACACATCTTCACCTACAGCACATTACAGTGCAACTCTTTCATATATACAGGCAGCTAATGGCTGGCATTAAATGTGGGGAAAAGTTAATGCCTTTTTGCAATGCACTGAGAGCTGCTATGAGCATATAACGTCACTAGGGCAGTTGCGCTAAGGAGCAGATAACAGTTCTCGGTGCATCGCCCCCTGGATGTTTCTAAACTGGATTTGCAGTCTCTGTGCAATCACACTTGTAGGTAATTCAATTGGGTTCTTCCATATGTTGAAAGATCAATATTGGTGTAATGTGGATATAGGTTTGAACCTAATACTATAAGTACAGCTAGAACAAAAAGCCATCAGTTAATGGCACTAAAAGATAGCCAGCCTTACATTACCAGAATAAACTATTCACAATCATAACTTACAATGTTGTCTGATTTATAGTTTACACTGCAATCATAAGGGTTATGTACTGAATAACCAGCAAATCTCATTCATTAGATAATAAACTCTACTGAACAATGATAACTGTGTTTGGTGCCATACAGTGCTTTCTGTGATACAATTGATTCCTAATACAGTATATTTTGAATATTATTGGTCTGTTTAGAGTGTTGCCTGAAGTGCCCTGAAGACGAATGGCCAAATCCCAGCAAAGATCATTGTGTCAAAAGAACTACAGAATTCCTCTCCTATGTAGATACATTAGGAGCTACTTTATCTCTGCTAACATTTATTTTCACTGCGATCACTACAATTGTACTGGGGGTGTTTATAAGGTACAGGAGAACTCCTGTTGTTAGGGCCAATAATCTCCATCTCAGCTACATACTACTTGTGTCAATCGCAGGGCCAATAATCTCCATCTCAGCTACATACTACTTGTGTCAATCGCCCTATCTTTGCTCTGCTCTCTCCTGTTCATTGGACGCCCTACAGAAGTGTATCAAGCTCCCAGCAGCACATCCAGCATACAGTTCCCAGCAGCATCTTGGTATCCAGCTCCCAGCAGCACATCCAGCATACAGTTCCCAGCAGCATCTTGGTATCCAGCTCCCAGCAGCACATCCAGCATACAGTTCCCAGCAGCAAATTGGTATCCAGCTCCCAGCAGCACATCCAGCATACAGTTCCCAGCAATATTGGCATATTTATAGAACTGCAGTTATGATACCGCACTATGTAACGAGCGTAATAATTATGATGGAAATGTAATGTAACCACACGGTCGCATGGGTACCACCATGTATTATAAGGGATAATGTATCCCCTACTGTAAATGATAAGGATTTTAGAAGTCACTGAGGAGTTCTGTCTCCATATAAAGTTGGATATTAGAAGTCACTGAGGAGTTCTGTGTCTATATAAAGTTATGTGAAAGAGGACAGGGAACTCTGGGTACCACTATGCATTATAAGGGATAATTTATCCCCTACTGTAAATTATAATGATATTAAAAGTCACTGAGGAGTTCTGTTTCCATATAAAGTTATATGTTATACAGGACAGGGAATTCTGGGTACCACTATGTATTATAAGGGATAATTTATCCCCTACTGTAAATTATAATGATATTAGAAGTCACAGAGGAGTTCTGTGTCCATATAAAGTAATATGTTATACAGGACAGGGAACTTTGGGTACCACCATGTACTATAAAGGATAATGTATCCACTACTGTAAATTATAAGGATATTAAAAGTCACTGAGGAGTTCTGTGTCCATATAAAGTTATGTTATACAGGACAGGAAATTCTGGGTACCACCATGTATTAAAAGGGATAATGTATCCCCTACTGTAAATTATAAGGAAATTAGAAGTCACTGATCTTTCAGAAATCTGATTGTCTGTTCCCCTGACCATTTCCAAGGTCCCTTTACAGTAAGTTACTGTATAATTTTTGCCAAATTTAGAAAATTCCTTGAAACTTCTAATTTTCTAGAATATTCGGGAAAAAATTCGGAAAGCAAAATTCTGGAAAATCTGCGACATCCGTGAACCGTCCATCTCTAGTCAACATCTGTATAGTGTTAGTTTATTCTTGATATTTTGATGCCTTTATTAAAATAGCGTTGTTAACATGTTTTTATCCTAATACTTTGTAGCTGAATCATTTTCTAAAAGATGTGAAATTAAAATCAGAAAAAAGCATTTTCTTTGCCGACAAAAGAGATACTTCTGAAAGTTTTGATATTATTAGTTGGATCATTTATCCAAACAATACCGTTAGAAAGAATAACGTTGGGAAATTTATTTCATCATCAGCTACCACACAAGAACTCATTATTAATGAGGGATCATTGTCCTGGAATCCATACTTCAAACAGGTAGGATAATGTGTGCAGTGCCCTGTTGGTATGCGAAAATGCCCCAATCTGAAAATGAAGAGCTTTATTTTCTGTAGCATGCTTTATAAATAAGGCCTATAATATGTAGTCAACATTTATGCTTTTAGGTTTGCATTAATAATAGATTTTACAATTCATTGCTTGCAGACAAGGAAAATATGCAAGGGACAAAATATTTTTCTAGAAGTGGACCCTCCACTAGTAGGTGTGGGAGTGTGTTTGAGAGGTATGTTTTTGCATTTATGACTGTAAAACTAACTTTTTCGATGAATAATGGATGGTTGCCATGGAAACAGCAGAGTGGATGTTGGGGTGTATCTGTAGGTCTGTGCCTGTGTTGGGTGGGGTGTATGTATAGTCATTTATGACTATATAACTTAATATATTTTTATTGTGTTTTCAATTTGTAATTTTAATATTTTGATTTTGAAATTGTGTTTGTGTATGTTTGTGTCACAGGGCCAATTTTATTACACAGAAATTTTTGATACCACAGGTTGTTGTAATAGTACGACTGCGGCCATGTTTTACAACTGTGCAATACTATGCGGTAGTAAACAACAGCAATGGTATTGTATAGGCGATCATACAATTATGAATGTGTTTGTAAATGTATGACCACAATTTACAACCATGAGCGTAATTTTATGATCATGGTCGTATAAATTGCAATTAAAGACGCGATATCGCAAAATGGAGATGCTGCATCTTTATAAATATGGCCCACAGGAAGATGAGAATCGCTATTGACTAGTTAATAATGCAGTGCAAAAGTTTAACAATTTTCAGGACCACTAGTGGAGAAATCTGGTTTCGATTTGGAACTTCTGGTTTTGAAAATCGACGTATCCAACAATTTTTTTTTAATTTCCAAAAATCTAAAAAAAAAAGATTTAAAAAATTCTAATTCGATTGGATTTTCAGAACTTTATAGTAGTAATAAAAATAATAATAGTTTCCACAGAGCCATCATTAGAATGAAACTCGACAGTTTCTCTATTCTTCTCTATTCTCTATGTACCACCAGCAATTTAGCCGTTAGCTGGCATTAAAAAAACTTCATGTACAATACCATGTGCTAGTAGACAACTGCAATGGTATTATGTAGGCCATCATACAATTATGACCACGTTTGTAAATGTATGACCACAACTGAAATTTTACAACCGTGATCATAATTAAAAAATAAAATAATATCGATATTACAGCGGTTTTCGCAACTTAAGCTCAAAGTTAAATACATAACAATAAAAGCTTCTCGGAAATAAATTAGCAAAATAAGAAAAAAAGTAAAGCCTCCAAATTTTGATTTAAAAACAAACCGAAACCGGAACGAATTTTGATAATTTTCGAATATACGGGGCTACTTTCGAAAATAGACCTGAATGTTTGAAAATTATCGAAATTATGATTGGAGACCATTTTCGAGTTTCTGATCGTATTTTTGAAGATTTTCGAATGATCGAGGCTGTTTTCGGAATTTATCGAAAAAAATAGCCTCGGACGTTCGATTCTCGAAAATAAGTTTGGAAACTCGAAAATGGTCCCCGATCGTATTTTCGATAATTTTGGAATGTCCAAGGCTACTTTAGAAAATTAACGAAAATAGCCCCGTACATTTAAAAATTATCGAAAATGTCTTCCAAAGTCCCGAAATCCGGATTCGGACGGATATTTTGGATTTCACAACTGAGGGGTTTAGTGCATCTCTACTTAAAGGGCAACTGTGGTCTCCAAACAAGTGGAGTTTAAATGAAAAACCAGTTTCCTACATTTAAAACGAGCCATTAACCACCTGTCTACGTGCTCCACAGCCCAATATATAAAGAAATTACTGACTAGAAAGTTAATGGGTGGGAGGCTGACATGTGACATTCCTAAGGCTGCTCCTCCACCTCACCACTGGCGAGTACAGCCTCAGACTTTAGTGACAGGACAGGAGACAGGAAGTCCCTCTCCCTCCCTGCTGTGTGAAGTGAAGATCATCACAGTTAAGGTAAAGGAATCTTTAGCACACTATGTGAAAACAGCCTTTTCTAGCAGAGTTCTTACACAGTTTTCTGTGGGGGGGGGGGTCTAAGTGTCCCACAGCACCCGTGAGTGGGTGGAGCAATAGGACCCACGAGTGGGCAGGGCCAAGGCCCCTGCTAGTGGGTGGGGTCACATGGGGCCAAAGGGGGCCTGCAAATGGAGGGGCCATGGGGTCCATGAGTGGGAGGGACCAGGGGGGCTTGCAAGAGGAGGGGGCTGCAAGGGTAGGAGTAGACACAGGGCAGATTGACTGTCATCCACTGACATGATTTCAGAGCAGGAAGCAAGAAGTGCAGGGGACCTGGTGATGCTGCTGCCATATTACACACAAAAATTTAAATATCTTCAAAACTGATGCAATGCAAAATAAACAATGACAATAAATTGCAAAAATTCTCAGGAGAACAATTCCTGTCAATTTACCTAAAGTCATTTTTGGACCACAGTTCCCCTTTATCACATTATTGGTGTTAAGTGGTGTGGCCAAAATGACATTTCACACCTCCTGAATTTTTTAAAAAGTTTCTACTGGTGATGCTTTCATATTAAAGAGATATACATATTTGGGTTTAGTTGTCCTTCAACAGCTTACACAAATTATGCAGTGAAATACTTGTAGTACAAGCTTCAGTACATGGCTTCCTTACTTCTATATCTTCTCATTTTTTAACAAGACTCCAAGGTCAGTGTGCAGAGAGACTTGCCCATCTGGATTTCGTAAATCTCTTCAGCCTGGGAAACTGATCTGCTGCTTTGATTGTGTTCCATGTTCTGAGGGCGAGATCACCAATTCATCCGGTTTGTGTATCAATAATATAGAAATCATATGTTGTTAGGTCCTAAAAAATATATAATTTATATTCCACTCTCTGCTACCCCCCCTCCCATGTAAATAAAGCTTATGTTTACCTAAAATGAACATTTACATACTTACCTTCCCCAAAGATGCACCTGAACATACTATCAAGACTCAGTTTTTTGCTGCTTGTGTGATATCTAAAGCTGCTATTGCATGCTCACTTCAAGCAAGCACAGCAGCAGTGAGGCACTTCCTGGTCACAGCTGTCAGCTATTAGCCATGATGTCACGGGCATTCCTTAGACTGACAGACGCTACCAGGAAGGAGAAAGAGGAAGTGCAGCAGAGTGGCAAGAGACGGGGTCTTGTAAGTACTGTAAGTCTTTTCAGGTGCATATTTGGGGAAGTTAAGTAAAATGTAACTGGGGTTTGGGGGTGCTGCACCTATATGTAAGTATTCATTTATTTTGGGTGGACATGCCCTTTGAATATCGTCAAAATCTGAAAATTGTATGAAGTTTTGTAAAGCACAACCTTAATACTTAAAAAAAATTCCATGTCATCTTTGCTATATTATGTTAATAAGATATTGAGATAATGCTTGGTTCCCCCAAACACCACTGAACTGTTCTAATGAATTACAGTACCTGATTAATTAACTAAATATTTGTCAGATGCTAATTATCCTCCAGGCATTTCAGCAGATTAGAGAGACCATATATTTTATAATGCACAAACACTGCAATAATAGCGTGGCCGTTGACGGGACACTCGCCCTCACACACCAGGTCTATGTGGAGTGGCTGTACTCTCAGGGGATAGCTGGTATTACCCCACAGGAACAGATCAGTGTATTGAACAAAGGGAATGGAGAGTCTGCTTCCTTCTAGGACCTACAGATGGAGCTGATCAATGCTTCAATTAAAACTTAGCATATATTGTACAGAATAAAATAAAAGTGCTTCCAGAAAGAACAACAGATACTACTTCATACCAACAGGAGCCAACAGCCTAATACGTTTCAACTTTAGCTTTCTTCTATCTAGTGGTACTTTTCCCTTCTTTTCAGCTGCCAACACTTTGTATTCTGGCAATCTTACCAACTACCTGTTGTAATCAATCTCAATGCCCAACAATGAAATTACATTTATTTTTCAAAATAAATTTTTAAAAAAAGTTTACACAAAAAAATATTATTGGTTTTAAATGTGCTGATTCTTCAAATTACAACAATACCAGACATGTATAGGTACCCTACATTTCCTGTCTAGGAGACCCCTTACACTAAAACAGCCCTTTGAATAATTTTAAACATAAATTGAAATGTATTAGCCCCTCTAACAGTCAATATAACAATATAACCACGTAATCTTGAAAATACACCCAACAAATTATATATTTCTGAAACCTACACACGTTCAAATACCAAATGAATGAAAGATATTTCAAAGTTAGAAAATCATACCTAAACTGCTATGGCAAGAAACCCACTAAATATCAATCTTATGAATGTCTTGAATCAAACCATATGCTACATGCATGGGTGTACACTGATACATGGCCACCAACTAGCCCAGAAGGGAACTAATGCATAAGTGCAACTCCAACAAATTAAACAGCTTTAAGTATTTTAAACTAAACACCCCACAGTTTCAAAAATACCCATCATTAACTTTATGTTTTTAAAACCTACACACATTTCTTGCCAAATGGTGCTATTGTTTTTAAACAGTCTTCTAGATGCAGTCCTATGTAGGATGTTATGCTTTATTAGATTTTCTGAATAAATTAATAAAACGTATGTTTCAAGGTTAAAAACTAAACCTTAAATCCCATAACAAGTCAAAAAACAATAACATTTTAATCTCCCAAGTGTCCTGAATCAAACCGTAGGCATGGGTGTACACTGATACATGGCAGCCATAGTTGCCCCAAAAGGGAACCAATGCATAAGTGCTATTACACCAAATTAATTCAGCTCTGCATTTTGAACAGCTTCAGATTTTCAAACTTAACACTCCCCACAAACTTTATATATTTTGAATGTACACACATTCAGCTACCAAATGGTTCCATTCTTTCATACATATGTGTAAAAATCTAGATGCAGTTCTTTTCTGAAAAAATGTATGAAAAACACAATTCATAGTTAGAAAATCTTGCCTTAATGTAAAGTAAAAAAACAATGGACCGTCAATCTCCCAAGTACCCCAAATAAAACTGTATGTGATATGCATGGTTGTACACAGAGACATGGCAAGCAAACAGCCCTAAAAGGAAAAATGCATAAATTTGAGGCTTTGCTCTATGGACAAGTATGTAGTATGTAGTTTTTTTCAGGATAAATGAAAACAACCCAGCATATGATATATTTTTAGAACATACACATCTTCACCTACAGCACATTACAGTGCAACTCTTTCATATATACAGGCAGCTAATGGCTGGCATTAAATGTGGGGAAAAGTTAATGCCTTTTTGCAATGCACTGAGAGCTGCTATGAGCATATAACGTCACTAGGGCAGTTGCGCTAAGGAGCAGATAACAGTTCTCGGTGCATCGCCCCCTGGATGTTTCTAAACTGGATTTGCAGTCTCTGTGCAATCACACTTGTAGGTAATTCAATTGGGTTCTTCCATATGTTGAAAGATCAATATTGGTGTAATGTGGATATAGGTTTGAACCTAATACTATAAGTACAGCTAGAACAAAAAGCCATCAGTTAATGGCACTAAAAGATAGCCAGCCTTACATTACCAGAATAAACTATTCACAATCATAACTTACAATGTTGTCTGATTTATAGTTTACACTGCAATCATAAGGGTTATGTACTGAATAACCAGCAAATCTCATTCATTAGATAATAAACTCTACTGAACAATGATAACTGTGTTTGGTGCCATACAGTGCTTTCTGTGATACAATTGATTCCTAATACAGTATATTTTGAATATTATTGGTCTGTTTAGAGTGTTGCCTGAAGTGCCCTGAAGACGAATGGCCAAATCCCAGCAAAGATCATTGTGTCAAAAGAACTACAGAATTCCTCTCCTATGTAGATACATTAGGAGCTACTTTATCTCTGCTAACATTTATTTTCACTGCGATCACTACAATTGTACTGGGGGTGTTTATAAGGTACAGGAGAACTCCTGTTGTTAGGGCCAATAATCTCCATCTCAGCTACATACTACTTGTGTCAATCGCCGGTACCCCAGAATTCCCTGTTCCTGTTATGTTCTGTATACAATAACTTTATATGGACACAGAACTATCAGTGACTTCTAATATCCTTATAATTTACAGTAGGGGATACATTATCCCTTTATAATACATGTGGTACAGGAAGAACATTCCCTTCCTATAATACATTAGTGGAAGCAAGATCTACAGTACTTTAATATCCTTATTCGTATACATACCATAGTGTACATGGGGTACCCAGCAGAATTCCTGTCCTGTATAAAACATATAACTTTAAATGGAACAGAACTCCTCAGTGACTTCTAAATCCTTATAATTTACAGGGGATACATTATCATTGTAATACATTGTGGTACCCAAAGTTCCCTGTTCTCTATAACATAAACTTATATAGACAACAGAACTCCTCAGTGACTTCTATTTCCTTATAATTTACCAGTAGGGGATACATTATCCATTATAAACACTGGTGGTACCCAGAGTTCCCTGTCCTGTATACATATAACTTTATATGACACAGAACTCTTCAGTGACTTCTAATATCCTTATAATTTACAGTAGGGGATACATTATCCCTTTAATACATGGTGGTACCAGAGTTCCCTGTCTCTATAACATAACTTTATATAGGACACAGAACTCCTCAGGACTTCTTAATCCTTATAATTTACAGTGGGGTGGATACATTATCCATAAACATGGTGGTACCCAGAGTTCCCTGTTCTGTATAACATATAACTTTATATGGAGACAGAACTCCTCAGTGAACTTCTAAATCTTATATTTACAGTAGGGGATAAATATCCTATAATACATAGTGGTACCCAGAGTTCCCTGTCCTTATAACATAACTTTATATGAGAACAGAACTCCTCAGTGACTTCTAATATCCTTATAATTTACAGTAGGGGACATTATCCCTTATAAACATGGTGGTACCCAGAGTTCACTGTCCTATAACATAAACTTTATATGGACACAGAACCCTCAGTGACTTCTAATATCCTTATAATTTACAGTAGGGGATACATTATCTTATAATACATGTGGTACCCAGAGTTCCCTGTTCTGTATAACATATAACTTTATATGAGACAAAGAACTCCTCAGTGACTTTAAAATCCTTAATTTACAGTAGGGATACATTATCTTATAATAAATTGTGGTACCCAGAATCCCTTTCCTGTATAACATATAACTTTATATGGACACAGAACTCTCAGTGACTTCTAATATCCTTATAATTACAGTAGCGATACATTATCCCTATAATACATGGTGGTACCCAGAATCCCTGTCCTGTATAACATAAACTTTAAATGGACACAGAACTCCTCAGTGACTTCAATATCCTTATAATTATCAGTGGGGGATACATTATCTATAATACATTGTGGTACCCAAAGTTCCCTGTCCGCTATAACAAAACTTTATATAGACACAGAACTCCTCAGTGACTTCTAATTTCCTTATAATTTACAATGGGGAATACATTATCCATTATAATACAGGTGGTACCCAGAGTTCCTGTTCTGTATTACATATAAACTTTATATGCACACAGAACTCTCAGTGACTTCTAATATCCTTATAATTTACAGTAGGGGATACATTATCCCTTATAATACATGGTGGTACTCAGAGTTCCTGTCCTCTATAACAATAACTTTATATAGACACAGAACTCCTCAGCAGCGAATTTATACCTTATAATTTACAGTGGGGGATACATTATCCATTATAATACATGGTGGTACCCAGAGTTCCCTGTTCTGTTAACATATACTTTATATGGAGACAGAACCCTCAGTGACTTCTAAAATCTTATAATTTACAGTAGGGGATACATTATCCCTTATAATACATGTGGAACCAGAATTCCTGTCCTGATAAACATTTAATTTTATATGCACAGAACTCCTCAGTGACTTCTAATATCCTTATAATTTACAGTAGGGATACATTATCCCTTATAATAAATAGTGGTACCCAGAATTCCCTGCCCTGTAAAACATATAACTTTATATGGACACAGAACTCCTCAGTGACTTCTAATATCCTTATAATTTACAGTAGGATACAAATCCCTATAATACATAGTGGTACCCAGAATTCCCTGTCCTGTATAACATATAACTTTATAGCGAAAAAGAACTCCCAGTGACTTTAATATCCTTATAATTTACAGTAGGAGATACAATATCCCTTATAATACATTGTGTACCCAGATATCCCTGTCCTTATACCAAAACTTATATAGACACAGAACTCCTCAGTGACTTCTAATTTCCTATAATTTACAGTGGGGATACATTATCCATTATAATACATGGTGGTACCAGAGTTCCCTGTTCTGTATTACATATAATTTTATATGGAGACAGAACTCCTCAGTGACTTCTAAAATCCTTATAATTTACAGTAGGGGATACATTATCCCTATAATACATGGTGGTACCCAGAATTCCTGTCCTGTATAACATAACTTTATTGGACACAGAACTCCTCAGTGACTTTTAATATCCTTATAATTTACAGTAGGATACATTATCCTTTATAGTACATGGTGGTACCCAAAGTTCCCTGTCCTGTATAATATATAACTTTATATGGACACAGAAATGCTCAGTGACTTTAAATCCTTATAATTTACAGTAGGGGATACATATCCCTATAATACAATGGTGGTACCCGAGTTCCCTGTCCTCTATAACATACTTTATATAGACACAGAATGCTCAGTGACTTCTAATATCCTTATAATTTACAGTGGGGATACATTATCAATTATAAGATATGGTGGTACCCAGAATTCCTGTCCTGTTTAACTTTGTCTCGCGGTCCACAAGGTATTTCCCAAAAGTTCTTGGCAATCATTGAGATGTTTTTAGCAAAATTGGAGAGCCTAATGTTCTTTTTGCTTAAAAGTAATTTGCGCCTGGATATCGCCCTGCAGGCCGTTTTTGCCCAGTCCTTTCTTATGGTGGAAGCCGTGAACACCGACCTCTTATTCTTTAGATGTTGTCCTGGGGTCTTTTGTGGCCTCTGCATGAGTTTTCTCGTGCTCTTGGGGTAATTTTGGTCGGCCAGCCACTCCTGGGAAGGTTCATCACTGTTCCATGTTTTTGCCATTTGTGGATAATGGCTCACTGTGGTTCGCTGGGTCCCAAAGCTTTAGAAATGGCTTTAAACCTTTACCAGACTGATAGATCTCAATTAAGTTATTTTTTAACTTATTTTATAAGGGGGGCCAATCACTTTTTCACACAGGGCCATGTACAATATTGGAGTTGTTTTTCTCACTAAATAATAAAAACCATCATTTAAAACTGCATTTTGTGTTCAGTTATGTTATCTTTGACTATATTTAACGGTTTTTGATGAGCGAAGAAAACATTTAAGTGAGACAAAACATGCAAAAAGAATAAGAAATCAGGAAGGGGCAAATAGTTTTTCACACCACTGTAATTTATATAGACACAGAATGCCTCAGTGACTACTAATATCCTTACAATTGAAGTAGGGGATACATTATCCCTTATAATACATGGTGATACCCAGAATTCCCTGTCCTGTATAAACATAAACTTATATGGACACAGAACTCCTCAGTGACTTCTTATATCCTTATAATTTACAGTAGGCCATACATCTCCTATAATACATTAGTGGTACTCAGATTTCCCTGTCTTTATAACTCAGCCAGTGTCCTTTTACTATAAATGGACACAAAACTCCTCATTGACTTCTGACATCCTCATAGTTTACAGTCGGGGATACATTATCCATTATATATACATGAGTGGGAATAGCTAAGTCTATGCCTTGTGCCTCTATAGGGTTCCCTGGCCTTTTAACTCAGCCTGTGTGCTTGTACCTTATATATACACAGAACTCCTCAATTACTTCTAATATTCTTATTATTTACAGTAGGAGATACATTATCAACTTTATATTTACAGTGGATCCTTAGGATACATGGTAGGGGGGATATAAAGTGATAAAAAATCTCTATCTAAATCTTTACATATTTAATCTGATGTGCCTATATTATTATTATATTATTGTTGATTATTGTAGTTTATAGCGTCAACATTTTCGGTGGCGCTTTACAGTTGCATTAATATACATTAGGGAAAACATACATGTTACTACATGGGTAGTGCAAGTAATAAAAAGTGCAAATATTTCAAGTGATGGTCCATTGCTTAATATATTATAATATTTAGCTAATGTTTTGCAATAAGAAAAATCTAGAAGATATGTAAATTCTTGATGATGTCATCCGTGATGTCACTCACTAGTGAAATAACATTGAAATTTGATATCCTCCCTGTGATGTCATAAAAACCAGTAAAACATTTTATTAATTTGTGAGACAGCGATGAAGCAGGATGTTTTGTCAACTTTCTGCTTTTGTGATTCTTTTTCCATCTTGTTTACCCTCCAGCTCCATCCTATGTTATAGTTTATCTTCTTCTGGTGCTGGTGTGGTTTTCTGGTCCTGGTAACAAGTTCACCGTTCAGT
Organism: Hymenochirus boettgeri; assembly: GCA_019447015.1. NCBI lineage: Eukaryota > Metazoa > Chordata > Amphibia > Anura > Pipidae > Hymenochirus > Hymenochirus boettgeri. Next base: position 300,848,093 of record CM033476.1, on the reverse strand, counting down.
AAGTACTTCATACTTTACTTTATTTAAAGGGGAACTGTCTCCAATTCTTCCAAATAAGTTAGTGTTGTATAAAAAGCTTCCATGGGATCTTCAATATGAACCTAATCACATCTCTATATACAGTTTGTAAGGATATTTATCATTGCCATGTGAGCTGCATGTGACGTTACGTCGCTTATAGTCATGTAGCATGTATGACTTAGTGAGCTTATAGCCATGTGACCAGCTTATAGTCATGTAACCAGCTTAAGTCATGTGACCAGTTTATAGCAATGTGACCAGCTTATAGCCAGTGACCAGTTTATAGTCATGTGACCAGTTTATGTCATGTGTCCAGCCTTTCCCTGTATTAATTGGCTCTCATCCCAACTGTCATTGTTAAACTGTCTGTCCAGGTTGTTCCTGTTCCCACATTAAGCCGTAACTGATCATGTTTCTCCTCGGGGCAGAGGGGGAAGCAGAGGACAATTGATGTCCAATAACAAACTGGAAGCAGGATATTTCAACATTTACCCAATATCATTTCTCACAGGATACAGCAGGGTTGTCATTAGTCCCTATTGGGATGGGATTGTCCCGACTGCAGGTATGAGATCCTGAGTCCGCAGTCAGGGCTTAAATCCGTCTAAGGGCACGGCCACACTGCAACGCAAACGCAAATGCAATCGCATGTGATTTCATGCGTTTTTTTTTGCGTTTGCACTTGCGATTTCTTCAATAAGTATAGGAAAACGCATGCGATTGCGATTAAAAATGCAGGACGCAAAACTGAATCGCAATGCACCGAAAAAACGTGCGTTTTTTTGTTTGTGTAGTGCGTTTTCATGATTTTTAAAAACGCAAGCGCAAACGCAAGAAAACGCAGCAGTGTGGCCTAGCTCCTAACAGAGAAAATGTCAGCGAAGCCCCCTGGTGGTACCCACAGTTCCCTGTCCTGTATAACATATAACTTTAAATGGACACAGATCTCCCCAGTGACTTCTAATATCCTTACAATTATACAGTAGGGGATACATTATCCCTTATAATACATGGTGGTACCCAGAGTTCCCTGTCCTGTCTGTATAACATATAACTTATATGGACACAGAACTCTCTGACTTCTAATATCCTTATTATTTACGTAGGGATACATTATCCCTTATAACAGTGGTGTACCAAGAGTTCCCTGTCCTGTATAACATAAACTTTATATGGACCCGAAATCTCAGTGACTTCTAATACCTTATAATTACATAGTATGGGATACATTTTCCTTATTATACAGGTGGTACCCAGAGTTCCCTGTCCTGTATAACCTATACATTTAGATAGACTCCCAGTGACTTCAATATCCTTTATTTTACAGTAGGGATACATTATTCTTATTATACATGAGTGGTACCAGAGTTCCCATCCTGTAAACTCAGTCTGTGTCATTGTACATTTATATAGACATAGAACTCCTCAGTGACTTCTAATATCCTTATTATTATACAGTAGGGGATACATTATCCCTTATAATACATGGTGGTACCCGAGTTCCCTGTCCTTATAACATACTTATATAGCACGAATCTCAGTGACTTCTAATATCCTTATAATTACAGTAGGGGATACATATATCCCTTATAATAAATGTGGTACCAGAATTCCCTGTCCTGTATAACATTAAACTTTATATGGACACAGAAATCCTCAGTGACTTCTAATATCCTTTAATTTACAGTAGGGGATACATTATCCTTAAATAAAAGTGGTACCCAGAATTCCTGTCCTGTATAACATAACTTTATATGGACACAGAACTCCTCAGGGACTTCAAAATCCTTATAATTTACGTGAGGTACATTATCCCTTATAATAATGTGGTACCCAGAATTCCCTCTGCCTGTATAACATATAACTTTATAGGACACAGAACTCCTAGTGACTTTAATATCCTTAAATTTACAGTAGGGATACATTATCCTTAAAATAAGTGGTACCCAGAATTCCTGTCCTGTATAAACATAACTTTTATGGACAAGAACTCCTCAGGGACTTAAAAAATCCTTATAATTATGTAGCGGTACATTATCCCTTATAAACATATAGTGGTACCCAGAGAATTCCCTGTCCTGTATAACATATACTTTATATGACACAGAACTCCTAGTGACTTTTAATATCCTTAAATTTACAGTAGGGGATACATTATCCCTTATAATACATGGTGGTACCCAGAGTTCCCTGTCCGTATAACATAACTTTATATAGACACGAACTCCTCAGTGACTTCTAATATCCTTTAATTTACAGTAGGGGATCATTATCCCTTATAATACATGGTTGTACCCAGAGTCCCTGCCTCTATAACAATAACTTTTATTAGACACAGAACTCTCAGGGACTTCTAATATCCTTATAATTTACAGTGGGGATACATTATCCATTATTATACATGGTGGTACCCAGAGTTCCTTGTTTGTATAACATATAACTTTATATGGACACAGAACTCTCTCAGTGACTTCTAATATCCTTATAAATTACAGTAGGGGATACATTATCCCTTATAATACATAGTGTACCCAGAATTCCCTGTCCGTATAAAATATAACTTTATATCGCACAGAACTCCTCAGTGACTTTAATATCCTTATAATTTACAGTAGGGGATACATTATCCCTTATAATACAGTGTGGTACCCAGAGTTCCCTGTCCTCTATTACAAAACTTTTATATAGACACAGTCCTCAGTGACTTCTAATTCCTTATAATTTACAGTGGGGATACATTATCCTTATAATACATGGTGGTACCCAGAGTTCCTGTTCTGTATTACATATAACTTTATATGAGACAGAACTCCTCAGTGACTTCTAAAATCCTTATAATTTACAGTAGGGGATACAATTTCCCTATAATACATGGTGGTACCCAGAATTCCCTGTCTGTATAACATAACTTTATATGGACACAGAACTCCTCAGTGACTTCTAATATCCTTTTAATTTACAGTAGGGATACATTATCCTTAATACAAGGTGGTACCCAAAGTTCCTGTCCTGTATAACATATAACTTTATATGGACACAGAATCCTCTGTGACTTCTAATATCCTTATAATTTACAGTAGGGGATAAATTCCCTTATATACATAGTGGTACCCAGAATCCCTGTCCTGTATAACATATAACTTTTAATGGACACAGAACTCCTCAAGTGACTTTAATATCCTTATAATTTACAGTAGGGGATACATTATCCCTATAATACATGGTGGTACCAGAGTTCCCTGTCTCTATAACATAACTTTATATAGACAAGAACTCCTCAGTGACTTCTAAATCCTTATAATTACAGTGGGGATAACATTATCCCTTATAATACATGGTGGTACCCAGAGTTCCCTGTCCTCTATAACATAACTTTATAAGACACAGAACCCTCAGTGACTTCTAATATCTTATATTTACAGTAGGGATACATTATCTTTATATACATGGTGGTACCCAAAGTTCCTGTCTGTATAACATATACTTTATATGGACACAGAACTCCTCAGTGACTTCTAATATCTTATAATTTACAGTAGGGGATACATTATCCCTTATAATACATGTTGGAACCAGAATTCCCTGTCTGTCAACATTTAATTTATATGCACACAGAACTCCTCAGTGACTTCTAATATCCTTATAATTACAGAAGGGGATACATTATCCCTTATAATACATAGTGGTACCCAGAATTCCCTGTCCTGTATAACATATAAGTTTATATCGACAAAGAAATCCTCAGTGACTTTTAATATCCTTATAATTTACAGTGGGGGATACATTATCCATTATAATACATGGTGGTACCCAGAGTTCCTGTCCTCTATAACATAACTTTATATAGACACAGAACGCCTCAGTGACTTCTAATATCCTTATAATTTACAGTGGGGATACATTATCCCTTATAATACATGGTGGTACCCAGAGTTCCCTGTCCTCTATAAACATAACTTTATATAGACACAGAACGCCTCAGTGAATTCTAATATCCTTATAATTTACAGTGGGGATACATTATCAATTATAATACATGGTGGTACCCAGAATTCCCTGTCCTGTAAACATATAACTTTATATAGACACAGAACGCTTCAGTGACTACTAATATCCTTACAATTGACAGTAGGGGATACATTATCCTTTATAATACATGGTGATACCCAGAATTCCCTGTCCTGTAAACATATAACTTTAAATGACACAGATCTCCTTAGTGACTTCTAATATCCTTACAATTGACAGTAGGGGATACATTATCCCTTATAATACATGGTGATACCCAGAATTCCCTGTCCTGTATAACATATAACTTTATATGGACACAGAACTCCTCAGTGACTTCTTATATCCTTATAATTTACAGTAGGCCATACATCATCCCTTATAATACATTAGTGGTACTCAGATTTCCCTGTCTTTATAACTCAGCCAGTGTCCTTTTACTATAAATGGACACAAAAATCCTCATTGACTTTTGACATCCTCATAGTTTACAGTCGGGGATACATTATCCATTATAATACATGAGTGGGAATAGCTAAGTCTATGTCCTTGTGCCTCTATAGGGTTCCCTGGCCTTTATAACTCAGCCGTGTGTGCTTGTACCTTTATATATACACAGAACTCCTCAATTACTTCTAATATTCTATTATTTACAGTAGGAGATACATTATCAACTTTATATTTACAGTTGGATCCTTTAGGGATACATGGTAGGGGGGATATAAAGTGATAAAAAATCTCTATCTAAATCTTTACATATTTAATTCTGATGTGCCTTATATATTATTTATTATTGTTGTTATTATGTAGATTTATAGCGTCAACATTTTCGGTGGCGCTTTACAGTTGCATTAATATACATTAGGGAAAACATACATGTTTACATACATGGGTAGTGCAAGTAATAAAAAGTGCAAATATTTCAAGTGATGGTCCATTGCTTAATATATTATAATATTAGCTAATGTTTGCAATAAGAAAAATCTAGAAGATATGTAAATCTTGATGATGTCATCCGTGATGTCACTCACTAGTGAAATAACATTGAAATTTGATATCCTCCCTGTGATGTCATAAAAACCAGTAAAACATTTTATAATTTGTGAGACAGCGATGAAGCAGGATGTTTTTGTCAACTTTTCTGCTTTTGCTGATTCTTTTTCCATCTTGTTTACCCTCCAGCTCCATCCTATGTTATAGTTTATCTTCTTCTGGTGCTGGTGTCGGTTTTTGGTCCTGGTAACAAGTTCACCGTTCAGTAAGTACTTCATACTTTATTATTTAAAGGGGAACTGTCTCCAATTCTTCCAAATAAGTTAGTGTTGTATAAAAAGCTTCCATGGGATCTTCAATATGAACCTAATCACATCTCTATATACAGTTTGTAAGGATATTTTCAGCCATGTGACCGGCTTATAGTCATGTGACTGGCTTATAGCCATTGACCAGCTATAGTCATGTAACCAGCTTATTCATGTGACCAGTTTATAGCATGTGACAGTTTAGCCATGTGACCAGTTATAGTCATGTGCAGTTTATATCATGTGTCCAGCCTTCCCTGTATTAATTGGCTCTCCATCCCAACTGTCATTGTTTAAACTGTCTGTCCAGGTTGTTCCTGTTTCCCACATTAAGCCGTAACTGATCATGTTTCTCCTCTGGGGCAGAGGGGGAAGCAGAGGACAATTGATGTCCAATAACAAACTGGAAGCAGGATATTTCAACATTTACCCAATATCATTTCTCACAGGATACAGCAGGGTTGTCATTAGTCCCTATTGGGATGGGATTGTCCCGACTGCAGGTATGAGATCCTGAGTCCCGCAGTCAGGGCTTAAATCCCGTCTAAGGGCACGGCCACACTGCAACGCAAACGCAAATGCAATCGCATGTGATTTCATGCGTGTTTTTTTTGCGTTTGCACTTGCGATTTCTTCAATAAGTATAGGAAAACGCATGCGATTGCGATTAAAAATGCAGAACGCAAAACTGAATCGCAATCGCACCGAAAAACGTGCGTTTTTTTTGTTGTAGTGCGTTTTCAATGATTTTTTAAAAACGCAAGCGCAAACGCAAGAAAAACGCAGCAGTGTGGCCTAGCCCTAACAGAGAAAAAATGTCAGCGAAGCCCCCTGGTGGTACCCACAGTTCCCTGTCCTGTATAACATATAACTTTAAATGGACACAGATCTCCCCAGTGACTTCTAATATCCTTACAATTGACAGTAGGGGATACATTATCCCTTATAATACATGGTGGTACCCAGAGTTCCCTGTCCTGTATAAACATATAACTTTATATGGACACAGAACTCTTCTGTGACTTCAATATCCTTATTATTTACAGTAAGGGATACATTATCCCTTATAACAGATGGTGGTACCAAGAGTTCCTGTCCTGTATAACATATAACTTTATATGGAACAGAAATCCTCAGTGACTTCTAATATCCTTATAATTTACAGTAGGGGATACATTTCCATTATAATACACGGTGGTACCCAGAGTTCCCTGTCCTGTATAACCTATAACTTTATATAGACTCCTCAGTGACTTCCAATATCCTTATAATTTACAGTAGGGTATACATTATTTCTTATTATACATGAGTGGTACTCAGAGTTCCCTCCTGTATAACTCATCTTGTCCTTGACATTTATATAGACATAGAACTCCTCAGTGACTTCTATATCCTTATTATATACAGTAGGGATACATTATCCCTTATAATACATGGTGGTACACCAGAGTTCCTGTCCTCTATAACATAACTTTATATAGCCACAGAACTCCTCAGTGACTTCTAATATCCTTATAATTTACAGTAGGGGATACATTATCCCTTATAATAAATGTTGGTACCCAGAATTCCCTGTCCTGTATAACATTTAACTTATATGGACACAGAAATCCTCAGTGACTTCTAATATCCTTCTAATTTACAGTAGGGAATACTTATACCTTAAAATAAAAGTGGTACCCAGAATTCCCTGTCCTGTATAACATAACTTTATATGGACATAGAACTCCTCAGGGACTTAAAAATCCTTATAATTACATGTGCGCTTACATTATCCCTTTATATATAGTGGTACCCAGAATTCCTGTCTGTATAACATATACTTTATATGGACACAGAACTCCTTAGTGACTTTTAATATCCTTACAATTTACAGTAGGGGATACATTATCCCTTATAATACATGGTGGTACCCAGAGTTCCCTGTCCTGTATAACATAAATTTATATAGACACAGAACTCCTCGGTGACTTCTAATATCCTTATAATTTACAGTAGGGGATCCATTATCCCTTATAATACATGGTTTTACCCAGAGCTCCTGCCCTCTTAAACATAACTTATATAGACACAGAAATGCTCAGGGACTTCTAATATCCTTATAATTTACAGTGGGGGATACATTATCCATTATAATACATGGTGGTACCCAGAGTTCCTTGTTTGTATAACATATAACTTTATATGGACACAGAACTCCTCAGTGACTTCTAATATCCTTATAATTACAGTAGCGGATACATTATCCCTTATAATAATAGTGATACCCAGAATTCCCTGTCCTGTATAAAATATAACTTTATATCGACAAAGAACTCCTCAGTGACTTTTAATATCCTTATAATTTACAGTAGGGGATACATTATCCCTTATAATACATTGTGGTACCCAGAGTTCCCTGTCCTCTATACCAAAATTTTATATAGACACAGATCTCCTCAGTGACTTCTAATTTCCTTATAATTTACAGTGGAGATACATTATCCATTATAATACATGGTGGTACCCAGAGTTCACTGTTCTGTATTACATATACTTTATATGGAGACAGAACTCCTCAGTGACTTCTAAAATCCTTATAATTACAGTAGGGGATACATTATCCCTATAATACATGGTGGTACCCAGAATTCCCTGTCCTGTATAACATAACTTTATATGGACACAGAACTCCTCAGTGACTTCTAATATCCTTATAATTTACAGTAGTGGATACATTATCCTTTATAGTACAAGGTGGTACCCAAAGTTCTCTGTCCTGTATAACATATAACTTTATATGGACACAGAACTCCTCTGTGACTTCTAATATCCTTATAATTTACAGTAGGGGATAAATTATCCCTTATAATACATAGTGGTACCCAGAATTCCCTGTCCTGTATAACATATAACTTTATATGGACACAGAACTCCTCAGTGACTTTTAATATCCTTATAATTTACAGTAGGGGATACATTATCCTCATAATACATGGTGGTACCCAGAGTTCCCTGTCCTCTATAAACATAACTTTATATAGACATAGAACTCCTCAGTGACTTCTAATATCCTTATAATTTACAGTGGGGATACATTATCCCTTATAATACATGGTGGTACCCAGAGTTCCCTGTCCTCTATAACATAACTTTATATAGACACAGAACGCCTCAGTGACTTCTAATATCCTTATAATTTACAGTGGGGATACATTATCAATTATAATACATGGTGATACCCAGAGTTCCCTGTTCTGTATAACATATAACTTTATATGGAGACAGAACTCCTCAGTGACTTCTAAAATCTTTATAATTTACAGTAGGGGATACATTATCCCTTATAATACATGTTGGAACCCAGAATTCCCTGTCCTGTACAACATTTAATTTTATATGCACACAGAACTCCTCAGTGACTTCTAATATCCTTATAATATACAGAAGGGGATACATTATCCCTATAATACATAGTGGTACCCAGAATTCCTGTCTGTATAACATATAAGTTTATATCGACAAGAAATCCTCAGTGACTTTTAATATCCTTATAATTTACAGTGGGGGATACATATCCATTAAATATGTTATACAGGACAGGGAACTTTGGGTACCACCATGTACTATAAAGTATAATGTATCCACTACTGTAAATTATAAGGATATTAAAAGACACTGAGGAGTTCTTTGTTGATATAAAGTTATATGTTATACAGGACAGGGAATTCTGGGTACCACTATGTATTATAAGGGATAATGTATCTGCTACTGTAAATTATAAGGATATTAGAAGTCACTGAGGAGTTCTGTGTCCATATAACTTTATATGGACACAGAACTCCTCAGTGACTTTTGGGATCATTATACTTATAATACATGTTGGAACCCAGAATTCCCTGTCCTGTACAACATTTAATTTATATGCACACAGAACTCCTCAGTGACTTCTAATATCCTTATAATATACAGAAGGGGATACATTATCCCTTATAATACATAGTGGTACCCAGAATTCCCTGTCCTGTATAACATATAAGTTTATATCGACAAAGAATCTCAGTGACTTTTAATATCCTTATAATTTACAGTGGGGATACATTATCCATTAATATACATGGTGGTACCCGAGTTCCCTGTCCTCTATAACATAACTTTATATAGACACAGAACGCCTCAGTGACTTCTAATATCCTTATAATTTACAGTGGGGATACATTATCCCTTATAATACATGGTGGTACCCAGAGTTCCCTGTCCTCTATAACATAACTTTATATAGACACAGAACGCCTCAGTGACTTCTAATATCCTTATAATTTACAGTGGGGATACATTATCAATTATAATACATGGTGGTACCCAGAATTCCCTGTCCTGTATAACATATAACTTTATATAGACACAGAACGCTTCAGTGACTACTAATATCCTTACAATTGACAGTAGGGGATACATTATCCTTTATAATACATGGTGATACCCAGATTCCTGTCCTGTATCATTAACTTTAAATGGACACAGATCTCCTTAGTGACTTCTAATATCCTTACAATTGACAGTAGGGGATACATTTCTCCTTATAATACATGGTGATACCCAGAATTCCTGTCCTGTATAACAATAACTTTATATGGACACAGAACTCCTCAGTGACTTCTTATATCCTTATAATTTACAGTAGGCCATACATCATCCCTTATAATACATTAGTGGTACTCAGATTTCCCTGTCTTTATAACTCAGCCAGTGTCCTTTTACTATAAATGGACACAAAACTCCTCATTGACTTTGACATCCTCATAGTTTACAGTCGGGGATACATTATCCTTATAATACATGAGTGGGAATAGCTAAGTCTATGTCCTTGTGCCTCTATAGGGTTCCCTGGCCTTTATAACTCAGCCTGTGTGCTTGTACCTTTATATATACACAACTCCTCAATTACTTTAATATTCTTATTATTTACAGTAGGAGATACATTATCAACTTTATATTTTACAGTTGGATCCTTTAGGATACATGGTAGGGGGGATTATAAAGTGATAAAAAATCTCTATCTAAATCTTTACATATTTAATTCTGATGTGCCTATATTATTATTATATTATTGTTGTTATTATTGTAGATTTATAGCGTCAACATTTTCGGTGGCGCTTTACAGTTGCATTAATATACATTAGGGAAAACATACATGTTACATACATGGTAGTGCAAGTAATAAAAGTGCAAATATTTCAAGTGATGGTCCATTGCTTAATATATTATAATATTTAGCTAATGTTTTGCAATAAGAAAATCTAGAAGATATGTAAATTTGATGATGTCATCCGTGATGTCACTCACTAGTGAAATAACATTGAAATTTGATATCCTCCCTGTGATGTCATAAAAACCAGTAAAACATTTTATTAATTTGTGAGACAGCGAGGAAGCAGGATGTTTTTACACTTTTCTGCTTTTGCTGATCTTTTTTTCCATCTTGTTTACCCTCCAGCTCCATCCTATGTTATAGTTTATCTTCTTCTGTGCTGGTGTCGGTTTTCTGTCCTGTAACAAGTTCACCGTTCAGTAAGTACTTCATACTTTACTTTATTTAAAGGGGAACTGTCTCCAATTCTTCCAAATAAGTTAGTGTTGTATAAAAAGCTTCCATGGATCTTCAATATGAACCTAATCACATCTCTATATACAGTTTGTAAGGATATTTCACCATGTACCGGCTTATAGTCTGTGACTGGCTTATCCATGTGACCAGCTTATAGTCATGTAACCAGCTTATAGTCATGTGACAGTTTATAGCAATGTGACCGCTTATACCTGTGACAGTTTATAGTCATGTGACCAGTTTATATGTCATGTGTCCAGCCTTTCCCTGTATTAATTGGCTCTCCATCCCAACTGTCATTGTTAAACTGTCTGTCCAGGTTGTTCCTGTTTCCCACATTAAGCCGTAACTGATCATGTTTCTCCTCTGGGGCAGAGGGGGAAGCAGAGGACAATTGATGTCCAATAACCAACTGGAAGCAGGATATTTCAACATTTACCCAATATCTTTCTCACAGGATACAGCAGGGTTGTCATTAGTCCCTATTGGGATGGGATTGTCCCGACTGCAGGTACTAGATCCTGAGTCCCGCAGTCAGGCTTAAATCCCGTCTAAGGCACGGCCACACTGCAACGCAAACGCAAATGCAACGCATGTGATTTCATGCGTGTTTTTTTTGCGTTTGCACTTGCGATTTCTTCAATAAGTATAGGAAAACGCATGCGATTGCGATTAAAAATGCAGAACGCAAAACTGAATCGCAATCGCAACCGAAAACGTGGTTTTTTTTTGTAGTGCGTTTTCAATGATTTTTTAAAAACGCAAGCGCAAACGCAAGAAAAACGCAGCAGTGTGGCCTAGCCCTAACAGAGAAAAATGTCAGCGAGCCCCCTGTGGTACCCACAGTTCCCTGTCCTGTATAACATATAATTTAAATGGACACAGATCTCCCCAGTGACTTCTAATATCCTTACATTGACAGTAGGGGATACATTATCCTTATAATACATGGTGGTACCCAGAGTTCCTGTCCTGTATAACATATAACTTTATATGGACACAGAACTCTTCTGTGCTCTAATATCCTTATTATTTACAGTAGGATACATTATCCCTTATAACGATGGTGGTACCAAGAGTCCCTCCTGTATAACATATACTTATATGGACACGAAATCCTCAGTGACTTCTAATATCCTTATAATTTACAGTAGGGGATACATTTCCATTATAAACACGTGGTACCCAGAGTTCCCTGTCCGTATAACCTAAACTTATATACTCCTCAGTGACTTCCAATATCCTTATAATTTACAGTAGGGTAACATTATTTCTATTTACATGAGTGGTACTCAGAGTTCCCTATCCTGTATAACTCAGTCTGTGTCCTTGTACATTATATAGACATAGAACTCCTCAGTGACTTCTAATATCCTTATTATATCAGTAGGGGATACATTATCCCTTATAATACATGGTGGTACCCAGAGTTCCCTGTCCCTAACATAACTTTATATGCCAGAACTCCTCAGTACTTCTAATATCCTTATAATTTACAGTAGGGGATACATTATCCCTTATAATAATGTTGGTACCCAGAATTCCCTGTCCTGTATAACATTTAACTTTATATGACACGAACTCCTCAGTGACTCTAATATCCTTCTAATTTACAGTAGGGATACATTATACCTTAAATAAAAGTGGTACCCAGAATTCCCTGTCCTGATAACATAACTTTATATGGCCATAGAACTCCTCAGGACTTAAAATCCTTATAATTTACGTAGCGCTACATTATCCCTTATAATATATAGTGGTACCCAGAATTCCCTGTCCTGTATACATATACTTATATGGACACAGAACTCCTTAGTGACTTTTAATTCCTTACAATTTACAGTAGGGGATACATATCCCTTATAATACATGGTGGTACCCAGAGTTCCCTGTCCTGTATAACTAACTTTATATAGACACAGAACTCCTCGGTGACTTCTAATATCCTTATAATTTACAGTAGGGGATCCATTATCCCTTATAATACATGGTTGTACCCAGAGCTCCCTGCCCTCTATAACATAACTTTATATAGACACAGAACTGCTCAGGGACTTCTAATATCCTTATAATTTACAGTGGGGGATACATTATCCATTATAATACATTGGTACCCGAGTTCTTGTTTTGTATAACATATAACTTTATATGGACACAGAACTCCTCAGTGACTTCTAATATCCTTATAATTTACAGTAGCGGATACATTATCCCTTATAATACATAGTGATACCCAGAATTCCCTGTCTCTGTATAATATAACTTTATATCGACAAGAACTCCTCAGTGACTTTTAATATCCTTATAATTTACAGTAGGGGATACATTACCCTTATAATACATGTGGACCCAGAGTTCCCTGTCCTCTATACCAAAATTTATATGACACAGACTCCTCAGTGACTTTAATTTCCTTATAATTTACAGTGGGAGATACATTATCCATTATATACATGGTGGTACCCAGAGTTCACGTTCTGTATTACATATAACTTATATGGAGACAGAACTCCCAGTGACTTCTAAAATCCTTATAATTTACAGTAGGGGATACATTATCCTTATAATACATGGTGGTACCCAGAATTCCCTGTCCTGTATACATAACTTATATGGACACAGAACTCCTCAGTGACTTCTAATATCCTTAATATTTACATAGTGGATACATTATCCTTTATAGTACAAGGTGGTACCCAAAGTTCTCTGTCCTGTAAACATATAACTTATATGGACACAGAACTCCTCTGTGACTTCTAATATCCTTATAATTTACAGTAGGGGATAATTATCCCTTATAATACATGTGGTACCCAGAATTCCCTGTCCTGTATACATATAACTTTATATGGACACAGAACTCCTCAGTGACTTTTAATATCCTTATAATTTACAGTAGGGATACATTATCCCTAATCATGGTGGTACCCAGAGTTCCCTGTCCTCTATAACATAACTTTATAGCACAGAACTCCTCAGTGACTTCTAATATCCTTATAATTTACAGTGGGGATACATTATCCCTTATAATACATGGTGGTACCCAGAGTTCCCTGTCCTCTATAACATACTTTATATAACACAGAACGCCTCAGTGACTTCTAATATCCTTATATTTACAGTGGGGATACATTATCAATTATATACATGGTGATACCCAGAGTCCCTGTTCTGTATAACATATAACTTTATATGGAGACAGAATCTCAGTGACTTCTAAAATCTTTATAATTTACTAGGGGATACATTATCCCTTATAATAACGTTTGGCCCGAATTCCCTGTCTGTACACATTTATTTTATAGCACACGAACTCCTCAGTGACTTCTAATATCCTTATAATATACAGAGGGGATACATTATCCCTTATAATACATAGTGGTACCCAGAATTCCCTGTCCGTTAACATATATTTTATATCGACAAGAAATCCTCAGTGACTTTTAATATCCTTATAATTTACAGGGGGATACATTATCCATTAATACATGGTGGTACCCAAGTTCCCTGTCCTCTATAACATAACTTTATATAGACACAGAACGCCTCAGTGACTCTAATATCCTTATAATTTACAGTGGGGATACATATCCCTTAAAATACATGGTGGTACCCAGAGTTCCCTGTCCTCTATAACATAACTTTATTAGACACAGAACGCCTCAGTGACTTCTAATATCCTATAATTACAGTGGGGATACATTAATTTAATACATGGTGGTACCCAGAATCCCTGTCCTGTATAACATATAACTTTATATAGACACAGAACGCTTCAGTGACTACTAATATCCTTACAATTGCAGTAGGGGATACTATCTTTATAATACATGGTACCCAGAATTCCCTGTCCGATAACATATAACTTTAAATGACACAGATCTCCTTAGTGACTTCTAATATCCTTACATTTACAGTAGGGAACATTATCCCTTATAGTACATACTGGTGTACCCAAAGTTCCCTGTCCTGTATAAACATATACTTATATGGACACAGAACTCCTCTGTGACTTCTAATATCCTTATAATTTACAGTAGGGGATACATATCCCTTATAATAATGGTGGTACCCAGAGTTCCCTGTCCTGTATAACATATAATTTTATGGCTAGAACCACCTTAGTGACTTCTTATCCTTATATTTACAGTAGGGGATACATTTTCCATTATAATACACTGTGGTACCCAGATTCCCGTTCTGTATAACATATACTTGTATAGACTCCTCAGTGACTTCCAAATCCTTATAATTTACAGTAGGGTATACATTATTTCTCAAAATACATGAGTGGTACTCAGAGTTCCCTATCCTGTATAACTCAGTCTTGTCCTTGTACTTTATATATAGACACAGAATCCTCAGTGACTTCTATTCCTTATATTACAATAGGGGTACATTATCCCTTTAATACATGGTGGTACCCAGTTCCCTGTCCTATAACTATAACTTATATAGAGACAGAACCCCTTAAGTGACTTCTAATATCATTATAATTTACAGTGGGGATACATTATCCATTACCCGAGTTCCCTGTTCGGTATAACATATAACTTTATATGGAGACAGAACTCCTCAGTGACTCTAATCTTCTATAATTTACAGTAGTGATACATTTCCCTTATAATACATTTGGTACCCAGAATTCCCTGTCCTGTATAACATTTAACTTTATATGGACACAGAACTCCTCAGTGACTTCTAATACCTTATAATTTACAGTAGGATACATTATCCTTATATATAGTGGTACCCAGAATTCCTTGTCCTGTATAACATATAGCTTTATAGACACGAACTCCTAGTGACTTCAAAATCCTTTAATTTACAGTAGGGATAACTATCCCTTATAATACATGTGGTACCAGAGTTCCCTGTCCTCTATAACATAACTTTATATGACACAGAACTCCTCAGGACTTCTAATATCCTTATAATTTACAGTGGGGTACATTATCCTTATAATACATGTGGTACCCAGAATTCCCTGTCCTGTATAACATTAACTTTATATGGAGACAGAACTCCTCAGTGACTTCTAATATCCTTATATTTACAGTAGGGGATACATTATCCCTTATAATACATGGTGGTACCCAGAGTTCCTGTCTCTATAACATAACTTTATATAGACACAGAATCTTCTCAGGACTTCTAATATCCTTTAATTTACAGTGGGGATACATTATCCATTAATACATTGTGGTACCCAGATCCTGTCCTGTATAACATATACTTTATATGGACACAGAACTCCTCAGTGACTCTAAATCCTTATAATTACAGTAGGGGATACATTTCCTTATAATACATGTGGTACCCAGATTCCCTGTCCTGTTATAACATTAACTTTATATGGACACAGAACTCCTCAGTGACTTCTAATATCCTTATAATTTACAGTAGGGATACATTATCCTTATAATAAAATGTGGTACCCAGAATTCCTGTCCTGTATAACATAACTTTATATGGACACAGAACTCCTCAGTGACTTCTAAAATCCTTATAATTTACAGTAGGGGATACATTATCCCTTATATATATGTGGTACCAGAGTTCCCTGTCCTTATAACATAACTTTATATAACACAGAACTCCTCAGGCGCTCTAATATCCTTATAATTTACAGTGGGGATACATTATCCCTTATAATACATTGGTACCCGAATTCCCTTTCCTGTATAACATATAACTTTATATGGAGACAGAACTCCCAGTAACTACTAATATCTTAAATTACAGTAGGGGATACATTATCCCTTATAATACTGGTGGTACCCAGAATTCCCTGCCTGTATAACAATAACTTTATATGGACACAGAACACCTCAGTGACTTCTAAATCCTATAATTTACAGTAGGGGATACATATCCCTTATAATACATGTGGTACCCAGAATCCTTGTCCTGTATAACATAACTTTATATGGACACAGAACCCTCAGTGACTTCTAATATCCTTATAATTTACAGTAGGGATACATTATCCCTTATAATAATAGTGGTACCCGAATTCCCTTCCTGTATAACATATAACTTATATGGACACAGAACTCCAGTGACTTCTAATCCTTATAATTTACAGTAGCGATACATTATCCCTTATAATACATGTGGTACCCAGAATTCCCTGTCCTGTATAAAATATAACTTTATATGGACACAGAACTTCAGTGACTTTTAATTCCTTAAATTTACAGAGGGGATACATTATCCCTTATATCATGGTGGTACCCAGAGTTCCTGTCTCTATAACATAACTTTATATAGACACAGAACTCCTCAGGACTTCTAATATCCTTATAATTTACAGTGGGGATACATTATCCATTATAATACATTGTGGTACCCAGAGTTCCCTGTCTGTATAACATATAACTTATATGGAGACAGAACTCCCAGTAACTACTAATTGCTTAAATTACAGTAGGGGATACATTATCCCTTAATACATGGTGGTACCCAGAATCCCTGCCTGTATAACAATAACTTTATATGGACACAGAACTCCTCAGTGACTTCTAAATCCTTATAATTTACAGTAGGGGATACATATCCCTTATAATCATGTTGTACCCAGATTCCTGTCCGTATAACATAACTTTTATGGACACAGAATCCTCAGTGACTTCTAATCCTTATAATTACAGGTAGGGATAATTATCCCTTATAATACATGTGGTACCCAGATTCCTTCCTGTATAACATAAACTTTATATGGACACAGAACTCCTCAGTGACTTTAATATCTTATAATTACAGTAGGGGATACTATCCTTATAAACATGTGGTACCCAGAGTTCCCTGTCCTCTATAACAAAACTTTATTAGACACAGAACTCCTCAGTGATTTAATATCCTTATAATTCAGTGGGGATACATTATCCATTAAATACAGTGGTACCCAGTTCCTTCTGTAACATATAACTTTATAGGAGAAAGAATCCTCAGTGACTTCTAAATCCTTATAATTTACAGTAGGGGATACATTATCCCTTAAATACATGTGGTACCCAGAATTCCCTGTCCTGTATAACATATACTTAATGGACACGACCTCTCAGTGACTTCTATCTAACTAATAAGGCAAACGTCCCTCACTCACTCACTCACTCATCACTCACTCACTCACTCACTCTCACTAATCTCCAACTTGCCGTGGAGCAGACGGCTTAAATTGCAGGCTCATTCATTGCACCTTACTACAAAGTTAAGCAGGTTTCGTTTCGAAAAGCAAAGCCCTCACTCACTCACTCACTCACTCCACTCTCACTAACTCATCACTAATTCTCCACTTGCCGTGGAGGCAGACGGCTTAAATTTGCAGGCTCATTCATTGCACCTTACTTACAAAAGTTAAGCAGGTTTCGTTTCGAAAAGGCAAAGCCTCACTCACTCACTCACTCACTCATCACTAACTCATCACTAATTCTCCAACTTGATGTGGAGGCAAGGCTTTAAATTTGGCAGGCTCATTCATTGCACCTTACTTACAAAGTTAAGCAGGTTTCGTTTCGAAAAGAAAAGCCCTCACTCACACTCACTCACTCACTCACTCACTATCAATCTCACTCAACTGCCTCATCTCACTAATTCTCCAACTTGCCGTGGAGGCAGACGGCTTAAATTTGCAGGCTCATTCATTGAACCTTACTTACAAAAGTTAAGCAGGTTTCGTTCGAAAAGGCAAAGCCCTCACTCACTCACTCACTCATCACTAACTCATCACAATTCTCAACTGCGTGGAGGCAGACGGCTTTAATTTGGCAGGCTCATTCATTGCACCTTATTACAAAAGTTAAGCAGGTTTCTTTCGAAAAGGCAAAGCCCTCACTCACTACACTCACTCATCAATCACTAACTCATCACTAATTCTCCAACTTGCGTGGAGGCAGATGGCTTAAATTTGGCAGGCCATTCATTGCACCTTACTTACAAAGTTAAGCAGGTTTCGTTTCGAAAAGGCAAAGCCCTCACTCACTCACTCACTCATTCTACCTCATCACTAATTCTCCAACTTGCCGTGGAGGCAGATGGCTTAAATTTGGGCAGGCTCATTCATTGCACCTTACTTACAAAAGTTAAGCAGGTTTCATTTCAAAAGGCAAAGCCCTCACTCACTCATCACTAATTCTCCAAGTTGCCTCACTCATCACTAATTCTCCAACTTGCGTGGAGGCAGAGCTTAAATTTGGCAGGCTCATTCATTGCACCTTACTTACAAAAGTTAAGCAGGTTTTTTCGAAAGGCAAAGCCCTCACTCACTCACTTCTATTCTCCAACTTGCCTCACTCATCACTAATTTCCAACTTGCCGGGGAGGCAGACGGCTTAAATTTGGCAGGCTCATTCATTGCAACCTTACTTACAAAGTTAAGCAGTTTTGTTTCGAAAGGCAAAGCCCTCACTCACTCTACTCAACTACTCACTAATCTCCAACTTGCCGTGGAGGCAGATGGCTTAAATTGGCAGGCTCATTCATTGCACCTTACTTACAAAAGTTAAGCAGGTTTCATTCTAAAAGGCAAAGCCCTCTACTACTACTATGATATTCTCCAATTGCCTCACTCATCACTAATTCTCCAACTTGCCGTGGAGGCAGATGGCTTAAATTTGGCAGGCTCATTCATTGCACCTTACTTACAAAAGTTAAGCAGGTTTCATTTCTAAAAGGCAAAGCCCTCACTCACTCATCACTAATTCTCCAAGTTGCCTCACTCATCACTAATTCTCCAACTGCCGTGGAGGCAGACGGCTTAAATTTGGCAGGCTCATTCATTGCACCTTACTTACAAAAGTTAAGCAGGTTTCGTTTCGAAAAGGCAAATCCCTCACTCACTCATCACTAATTCTCCAACTTGCCTCATCATTACTAATTCTCCAACTTGCCGTGGAGGCAGACGGCTTAAATTTGGCAGGCTCATTCATTGCACCTTACTTACGAAAGTTAAGCATGTTTTGTTTCGAAAAGGCAAAGCCCTCACTCACTCACACTCCTCACTCACCACTAATTCTCCAACTTGCCGTGGAGGCAGAGGCTTAAATTTGGCAGGCTCATTCATTGCACCTTACTTACAAAATTAGCAGGTTTTGTTCGAAAAGGCAAAGCCCTCACTCACTCACTCACTCATCACTAATTCTCCAACTTGCCGTGGAGGCAGACGGCTTAAATTTGGCAGGCTCATTCATGCACTTACTTACAAAAGTTAAGCAGGTTTTGTTTCGAAAAGGCAAGCCCTCACTCATCACCTCACTCACTCACCACTAATTCTCCAACTTGCCGTGGAGGCAGACGGCTTAAATTTGGCAGGCTCATTCATTCACCTTACTACAAAAGTTAAGCAGGTTTCGTTTTCAAAGGCAAAGCCCTCACTCACTCACTCACTCATCACTAACTCATCACTAATTCTCCAACTTGCCGTGGAGGCAGACGGCTTAAATTTGGCAGGCTCATTCATTGCACCTTACTTACAAAAGTTAAGCAGGTTTCGTTTCAAAATTCCACCCGTAACGGTGAGTATCTGACATTGCACCTGTAACGGTGAGTATCTGACATTGCACAGACTGGTTGGTCCAATTTCAACCAAATTTGGTATGCATATGCTCCTTTACCAGTAAAAGGTAACAAAATATTTTTTTTAGGGTGGGGGTGAATGGGGGGGGGAATAGAATTTTGAACTCCTGCACACTAACGGCTGGACCGATTTTTACAAAAATTCAGGGTGTGTGCGGGGACTGGCTGAGGTGTAAGGGAAGGGTTTGGAGGGACAGAGAGGAATAGTGGGGGATATTAGGGGCGGACGGGGAGGGCTGGTGGTGGTTTTTCACCAAAATTTCATAGTTGAATAAAAATAATATATTAAATTAAAGTGCCGAGTGATTACAGCAATCTTGATACATTATTGCTTTCTTACTAAAAATTAGTAAGAAAGCATACATAGTTAAGTAAGAATTTCAATACATCTCCGCTGCGAAGCGCGAGATTTTGCTAGTATCGTTATAATTTACAGTAGGCGATACATCATCCCTTAAATATATTAGTGGTACTCAGAGTTCCCTGTCTTTATAACTGAGCCTGTGTCCTTTTACCGTAAATGGACACAAACTCTCATTGACTTCTGACATCCTTTTACAGTCGGGATAGATTATCCATTATAATACATGAGTGGGAATAGCTAAGTCCATGTCCTTGTGCCTCTATAGGGTTCCCTGGCCTTTTAACTCAGCCTGTGTGCTTGTACCTTTATATTACACAAAACTCCTCAATTACTTCTAATATCCTTATTATTTACAGTAGAGATACATTAAATCACTTTATATTTACAGTTGGATCCTTTAGGGATACATGGTAGGGGGGGATATAAAGTGATAAAAAATCTCTATCTAAATCTTTACATATTTGTTTCTGATGTGCCTATATATTATTATTATTATTGTTGTTATTATTGTAGATTTATAGCGTCAACATTTTCGGTGGCGCTTTACAGTTGCATTAATAACATGAGGAAACATACATGTGTACATACATGGTAGTGCAAGTAATAAAAAGTGCAAATATTTCAAGTGATGGTCCATTGCTTAAATATTATAATATTTAGCTAATGTTTTGCAATAAGAAAAATCTAGAAGATATGTAAATTCTTGATGATGTCATCCGTGATGTCACTCACTAGTGAAATAACATTGAAATTGATATCCTCCCTGTATGTCATAAAAACCAGTAAAAACATTTTATTATTTGTGAGCAGCGATGAAGCAGGATGTTTTTATCAACTTTTCTCTTTTGCTAAATTCTTTTTCCATCTTGTTTACCCTCCAGCTCCATCCTATGTTATATTTTATCTTCTTCTGTGCTGGTGTCTGGTTTTCTGGTCCTGGTAACAAGTTCACCGTTCAGTAAGTACTTCATACTTTACTTATTTAAAGGGGAACTGTCTCCAATTCTAGTTAGGTGTTGAAAAAACGCTTCCATGGGACCTTCATATGAACCTAATCACATCTCTATATACGTTTGTAAGGATATTTTCAGCCATGTGAACCAGAGTTCCCTGTCTTGTATAACATATAACTTTAAATGGACACGATCTCCTCAGTGACTTCTAATATCCTTACAATTTACAGTAGGGGATACATTATCCCTTATAGTACATGGTGGTACCCAGAGTTCCCTGTCCTGTATAACATATAACTTTATATGGACACAGAACCTCTCATGACTTCTAATATCCTTATAATTTACAGTGGGGTACATTATCCCTTAATACACGGTGTACCCAGATTTCCCTGTCCTGTATAGCCCACAACCGCCGGCCACGGGCATGAAGTCCAGACGGACGGTGTTCCTTTTTCTGCCATGGTCGAGCGACGTTTGTTGAACTTCCAGGAATCGAAGAGCTGCCAGAAACCTAGGACAATACGCCAGGAAGTGATCCCACAAGGACGAGGAAGATCCTCAGCAGAATTTGTTGATCCGCCATGGCCGGAACCAAGCCCTCAACCCACCGGCCTAAATGAACTTTGGATGGCGTTAATTTATTTACGCCACCGCGTTATCCGTCATGGATGAGCAACGGTACTTGGTCCACTAGGAACCGATAATCGTCAGGAACCGAGGATGATCCGCTAGGAAACGAACCCACAAGGAACCGAGGAGGATGCACCAGAAAGCGCGCCCGCACCGAGGAGGATCCCCCAAAGCGCGCCTGCAAGGAACAGAGGAGGATCCACCAGGAACCAAAAGCAGATGGCTATGGTCGTGAAGTCTGATCTGGTGGCGTTGATTTATATACCAAGGCTGGAACTGAACCCCCAACTGACTGGCCATGTGCGTGAAGTCCGGTCGGGAGGTGTTTGTTGATCCGCCTAGGCTGGAACCGAGCCCCAACTGGCCGGCCACGGGCGTGAAGTCTGGTTGGACGGTGTTCGTTGATCCGCCAGGGCCGGAACCAAGCCCCCAACCAGCCGGCCACACCCAGCAATGGGCGTGAAGTCCGGTTGGGCGGTGTTTGTTGATCCGCCTAGGCTGGGAACCGAGCCCCCAACTGACCAGCCACGGGCGTGAAGTCCGGCGGCGGCGTTCGTTGATCCGCCAGGGTTGGAACCAAGCCCCAACCGGCCCCACGGGCATGAAGTCCAGACGGACGGTGTTCATTGATCCGACATGGTCGAGCGACGTTTGTTGAACTTCCAGGAACCGAAGAGCTGCCAGGAACCAAGGAGAATACGCAGGAAGCGAGCCCACAAGGAACCGAGGAGGATCCATCAGCGGCATTCGTTGATCCACAATGGCCGGAACCAAGCCCTCAACCCATCAGCCTAAAGAAACTTTGGATGGCGTTAATTTATACACCACCGCATGATCCGCCATGGTCGAGCAAAGTTAGTTGTCCACTAGGAACCGATAAGCGTAAGGAACGAGGAGGATTCGCTGGAAGCGAACCCACAAGGAACCGAGGAGGATCCGCCAGAAAGCGCGCCTGCAAGGAACAGAGGAGGATCCACCAGGAACCAAAAGCAGATGGCTATGGTCGTGAAGTCTGATCTGGTGGCGTTGATTTATATACCAAGGCTGGAACTGAACCCCAACTGACTGGCCATGTGCGTGAAGTCCGGTCGGGAGGTGTTTGTTGATCCGCCTAGGCTGGGAAACCGAGCCCCAACTGGCCGGCCACGGGCGTGAAGTCTGGTTGGACGGTGTTCGTTGATCCGCCAGGGCCGGAACCAAGCCCCCAACCAGCCGGCCACACCCAGCAATGGGCGTGAAGTCCGGTTGGCGGTGTTTGTTGCTCGCCTAGGCTGGGAACCGAGCCCCCAACTGACCAGCCACGGGCGTGAAGTCCGGTCGGACGGCGTTCGTTGATCCGCCAGGGTTGGAACCAAGCCCACAACCGGCGGCCACGGCATGAAGTCCAGACGGACGGTGTTCTTTCCGACAGGTCGAGCGACGTTTGTTGAACTTCCAGGAACGAAGAGCTGCCAGGAACCAAGGAGAATACGCCAGGAAGCGAGCCCACAAGGAACCGAGGAGGATCCATCAGCGGCATTCGTTGATCCACAATGGCCGGAACCAAGCCCTCAACCCTCAGCCTAAAGAAACTTTGGATGGCGTTAATTTATATACGCCACGCTGATCCGCCATGGTCGAGCAAAGTTAGTTGATCACTAGGAACCGATGAAGCGTAAGGACCGAGAGGATCCGCTAAGGAACAACCCCAAGGAACCGAGGAGGATCCGCCAGAAAGCGCGCCTGCAAGGAACAGAGGAGGATCCACCAGAACCAAAAGCAGATGGCTATGGTCGTGAAGTCTGATCTGGTGGCGTTGATTTATATACCAAGGCTGGAACTGAACCCCCAACTGACTGGCCATGTGCGTGAAGTGCCGGTCGGGTGTTTGTTGATCCGCCTAGGCTGGGAACCGAGCCCCCAACTGGCCGGCCACGGCGTGAAGTTCTGGTTGGACGGTGTTTCGTTGATCCGCCAGGGCCGGAACCAAGCCCCCAACCAGCCGGCCACACCAGCAATGGGCGTGAAGTCCGGTTGGCGGTGTTTGTTGATCCGCCTAGGCTGGGAACCGAGCCCCCAACTGACCAGCCACGGGCGTGAAGTCCGGTCGGACGGCGTTCGTTGATCCCGCCAGGGTTGGAACCAAGCCCACAACCGGCCGGCCACGGGCATGAAGTCCAGACGGACGGTGTTTCCTTTTTCTGCCATGGTCGAGCGACGTTTGTTGAACTTCCAGGAATCGAAGAGCTGCCAGAAACCTAGGACAATACGCCAGGAAGTGATCCACAAGGAACCGAGGAGATCCATCAGCAGATTGTTGATCCGCCATGGCCGGAACCAAGCCCTCAAC
The DNA here is from genome assembly GCA_019447015.1 of Hymenochirus boettgeri. NCBI lineage: Eukaryota > Metazoa > Chordata > Amphibia > Anura > Pipidae > Hymenochirus > Hymenochirus boettgeri. The sequence goes on along the minus strand of CM033476.1, from coordinate 300,823,321 downwards.
CCACGGCCTAAATGAACTTTGGATGGCGTTAATTTATTTACGCCACCGCGTGATCCGCCTGGATAGCAGTACTATGGTCCACTAGGAACCGAGGAGTGACAGGAACCGAGGAGATCCGCCAGGAACGACCCACAAGGAACCGAGGAGGATCCGCAGAAAGCGCCCCGCACGAGGAGGATCCGCCAGAAAGCGCGCCTGCAAGGAACAGAGGAGGATCCACCAGGAACCAAAAGCAGATGGCTATGGTCGTGAAGTCTGATCTGGTGGCGTTGATTTATATACCAAGGCTGAACTGAACCCCAACTGACTGGCCATGTGCGTGAAGTCCGGTCGGGAGTGTTTTTGATCCGCCTAGGCTGGGAACCGAGCCCCCAACTGGCGGCCACGGGCGTGAAGTCTGGTTGGACGGTGTTCTTGATCCGCCAGGGCCGGAACCAAGCCCCCAACCAGCCGGCCACACCCAGCAATGGGGTGAAGTCCGGTTGGGCGGTGTTTGTTGATCCGCCTAGGCTGGGAACCGAGCCCCCAACTGACCAGCCACGGGCGTGAAGTCCGGCGGACGGCGTTCGTTGATCCGCCAGGGTTGGAACCAAGCCCAAACCGGCCGCCACGGGCATGAAGTCCAGATGACGGTGTTCATTGATCGCGACATGGTCGAGCGACGTTTGTTGAACTTCCAGAACCGAAGAGCTGCCAGGAACCAAGGAGAATACGCCAGGAAGCGAGCCCACAAGGAACGAGGAGGATCCATCAGCGGCATTCGTTGATCCACAATGGCCGGAACCAAGCCCTCAACCCATCAGCCTAAAGAAACTTTGGATGGCGTTAATTTTATACGCCACCGCATGATCCGCCATGGTCGAGCAAAGTTAGTTGTCCACTAGGAACCGATGAAGCGTAAGGAACCGAGGATTCGCTAGGAAGCGAACCCACAAGGAACCGAGGAGGATCCGCCAGAAAGCGCGCCTGCAAGAAACAGAGGAGGATCCACCAGGAACCAAAAGCAGATGGCTATGGTCGTGAAGTCTGATCTGGTGGCGTTGATTTATATACCAAGGCTGGAACTGAAACCCCCAACTGACTGGCCATGTGCGTGAAGTCCGGTCGGAGTGTTTTTGTGATCCGCCTAGGCTGGGACCGAGCCCCCAACTGGCCGGCCACGGGCGTGAAGTCTGGTTGGACGGTGTTCGTTGACTCCAGGGCCGGAACAAGCCCCAACCAGCGGCACCACCCAGCAATGGGCGTGAAGTCGGTTGGGCGGTGTTGTTTGATCCGCCTAGGCTGGGAACCGAGCCCCAACTGACCAGCCACGGGCTGAAGTCCGGTCGGACGGCGTTCGTTGATCCGCCAGGGTTGGAACCAAGCCCACAACCGGCCGCCACGGGCATGAAGTCCAGACGGGGTGTTCATTGATCCGACATGGTCGAGCGAACGTTTGTTGAACTTCCAGGAACCGAAGAGCTGCCAGGAACCAAGGAGAATACGCCAGGAAGCGAGCCCACAAGGAACCGAGGAGGATCCATCAGCGGCATTCGTTGATCCACAATGGCCGAACCAAGCCTCAACCCATCAGCCTAAGAACTTTGGATGGCTTATTTATATACGCACCGCATGATCCGCCATGGTCGAGCAAAGTTAGTTTACCACTAGGAACCGATGAAGCGTAAGGAACCGAGGAGGATTCGCTAGGAGCGAACCACAGGAACCGAGAGGTCCGCCAGTAAAGATAAAGTTATGTTATAGAGGACAGTGAACTCTGGGTACCACCATGTATTATAAGGGATAATGTAGCCCCACTGTAAATTATAAGGATATTAGAAGTCACTGAGGAGTTCTGTGTCTATATAAAGTTATGTTATAGAGGACAGGGAACTCTGGGTACCACTATGTATTATAAGGGATAATTTATCCCCTACTGTAAATTATAAAGATTTTAGAAGTTACTGAGGAGTTCTGTCTCCATATAAAGTTATATGTTATACAGAACAGGGAACTCTGGGTACCACCATGTATTATAATGGATAATGTATCCCCCACTGTAAATGATAAGGATATAAGAAGTCGCTGAGGAGTTCTGTGTCTATATAAAGTTATGTTATAGAGGACAGGGAACTCTGAGTACCACCATGTATTATAAGGGATAATGTATCCCCTACTGTAAATTATAAGGATATTAGAAGTCACTGAAGAGTTCTGTGTGCATATAAAGTTATATGTAATACAGAACAGGGAACTCTGGGTACCACGCTGTATTATAATGGATAATGTATTCCCCATTGTAAATTATAAGGAAATTAGAAGTCACTGAGGAGTTCTGTGTCTATATAAAGTTTTGTTATAGAGGACAGGGAACTTTGGGTACCACAATGTATTATTACAAGGACACAGACTGAGTTATACAGGAACTCTGGTACCACTCATGTATTATAAGGGATAATGTATCCCCTACTGTAATTATAAGGATATTAGAAGTCACTGAGGAGTTCTGTGTCTATATAAGTAAAGCTGTTAAAGAACAGGAACTCTGGTACACTCATGTATATAAGGGATAATGTTCCCTACTTAAATTATAAGGATATAGTTTTTTTCTGTGTCCATATAAAGAAGAAAGATGAGTTAACAGGGAACTCTGGGTACCACTATGTTAATAAGGGATAATGTTTCCCCTACTTAAATTATAAGGATATTAGAAGTCACTGAGGAGTTCTGTGTCCATATAAAGTATGAGTTATACAGGAACTCTGGGTACCACCATGTAATAAGGGATAATGTTCCCTACTGTAAATATAAGGATATTAGAGTCACTGAGGAGTTCTGTGTCCATAATAAAGGAAAGAGACAGGGAACTCTGGGTACCACCATGTATTTAAGGATAATGTATCCCCTACTGTAAATTATAAGGATTTAGAAGTCACTGAGGAGTTCTGTGTCCATATAAAGTAAGAAAGATGAGTTATACAGGGGAACCTGGGTACCACCATGTATAATAAGGGATAATGTATCCCCTACTGTAAATTATAAGGATATTGAAGTCACTGAGGAGTTCTTTGTCTATAAAGTAAAGAATAGAGGAACAGGGAACTCTGGTACCACCATGTATTATAAGGATATGTATCCCTACTGTAAATTATAAGGAATTAGAAGTCACTGAGGAGTTCTGTGTCTATATAAGTAAAGATACAGAGAGAACAGGGACTCGGGTACCACTCATGTATTATAAGGATAATGTATCCCCTACTGTAAATTATAAGGATATTAGAAGTCACTGAGGAGTTTTGTGTCATATAAAGTATGAATATGAGTACAGAGGACTCTGGGTACCACCATGTATTATAAGGATAATGTATCCCTACTGTAAATTATAGGATATTAGAAGTCACTGGGAGTTCTGTGTTATATAGTAAAGGAACAGATGAGTTAACAGGGAACTCTGGGTACCCATGTATTATAAGGAAATGTATCCCCTACTATAATTATAAGGATATTAGTTCTTTGCCATATAAAGTAAGAACAGATGATTTATACAGGGAACTCTGGGTACCACCATGTATATAAGGGATATGTATCCCCCTACTGTAAATTATAAGGATATTAGAAGTCACTGAGGAGTTCTGTGTCCATATAAGTAAGAGATGAGACAGGGAACTCTGGGTACCACCATGTATTTAAGGGATAATGTTCCCCTACTGTAAATTATAAGGTATTAGATTCACTGAGGAGTTCTGTGTCCATATAAAGTAAAGGAACAGACGAGACAGGGAACTCTGGTACCACTATGTATTATAGGATAAGGTACCCTACTGTAAATTATAAGGAATTAAAGTCACTGAGGAGTTCTGTGTCCATATAAAGGTAAGAAAGACTGAGTATACAGGAACCTGGGTACCACCATGTATAATAAGGATAATGTTCCCCTACTGTAAATTATAAGGATATTGAAGTCACTGAGGAGTTCTGTGTCCTATATAAAGTAAAGAAAGAGAGTAACAGGGAACTCTGGGTACCACCATGTATTATAATGGATAATGTATCCCCTACTGTAAATTATAAGAATTGAAGTCACTGAGGAGTTCTGTGTCTTATAAAGTACAAGGAACAAAGAGAACAGGAACTCTGGGTACCACTATATAAAGTTATATGTAATACAGAACAGTGAACTCTGGGTACCACCATGTATTATAATGAATAATGTATCCCCCACTGTAAATTATAAGGAAATAAGAAGTCACTATGGAGTTCTGTGTCTATATAAAGTTTTGGTATAGAGGACAGGGATATCTGGGTACCACAATGTATTATAAGGGATAATGTATCCCCTAATGTAAATTATAAGGATATTAAAAGTCACTGAGGAGTTCTTTGTCGATATAAAGTTATATGTTATACAGGACAGGGAATTCTGTGTACCACTATGTATTATAAGGGATAATGTATCCGCTACTGTAAATTATAAGGATATTAGAAGTCACTGAGGAGTTCTGTGTGCATATAAAATTAAATGTTATACAGGACAGGGAATTCTGGGTTCCAACATGTATTATAAGGGATAATGTAGCCCCTACTGTAAATTATAAAGATTTTAGAAGTCACTGAGGAGTTCTGTCTCCATATAAAGTTATATGTTATACAGAACAGGGAACTCTGGGTACCACCATGTATTATAATGGATAATGTATCCCCCACTGTAAATTATAAGGATATAAGAAGTCGCTGAGGAGTTCTGTGTCAATATAAAGTTATGTTATAGAGGACAGGGAACTCTGAGTACCACCATGTATTAAAAGGGATAATTTATCCCCTACTGTAAATTATAAGTATATTAGAAGTCACTGAGGAGTTCTGTGTGCATATAAAGTTATATGTAATACAGAACAGGGAACTCTGGGTACCACGCTGTATTATAATGGATAATGTATTCCCCAATGTAAATTATAAGGAAATTAGAAGTCACTGAGGAGTTCTGTGTCTATATAAAGTTTTGTTATAGAGGACAGGGAACTTTGGGTACCACTGCTAGCTACTTTGTAAATTATAAGGATATTAGAAGTCACTGAGGAGTTCTGTGTCCATATAAAGTTATATGTTATACACGGCAGGGAATTCTGGGTACCACTATTTATTATAAGGGATAATGTATCCCCTACTGTAAATTATAAGGATATTAGAAGTCACTGAGGAGTTCTGTGTGCATATAAAATTAAATGTTATACAGGACAGGGAATTCTGGGTTCCAACATGTATTATAAGGGATAATGTATCCCCTACTGTAAATTATAAAGATTTTAGAAGTCACTGAGGAGTTCTGTCTCCATATAAAGTTATATGTTATACAGAACAGGGAACTCTGGGTACCACCATGTATTATATTGGATAATGTATCCCCCACTGTAAATTATAAGGATATTAGAAGTCACTGAGGAGTTCTGTGTGCATATAAAGTTATATGTAATACAGAACAGGGAACTCTGGGTACCACGCTGTATTATAATGGATAATGTATTCCCCAATGTAAATTATAAGGAAATTAGAAGTCACTGAGGAGTTCTGTGTCTATATAAAGTTTTTTTATAGAGGACAGGGAACTTTGGGTACCACAATGTATTATAAGGGATAATGTATCCATTACTGTAAATTATAAGAATATTAAAAGACACTGAGGAGTTCTTTGTCGATATAAAGTTATATGTTATACAGGACAGGGAATTCTGGGTACCACTATGTATTATAAGGGATAATGTATCTGCTACTGTAAATTATAAGGATATTATAAGTCACTGAGGAGTTCTGTGTCCATATAAAGTTATATGTTATACAGGACAGGGAATTCTGGGTACCACAATTTATTATAAGGGATAATGTATCCCCTACTGTAAATTATAAGGATTTTAGAAGTCACTGAGGAGTTCTGTCTCCATATAAAGTTATATGTTATACAGAACAGGGAACTCTTGGTATCACCATGTATTATAATTGATAATGTATCCCCACTGTAAATTATAATGATATTAGAAGTCACTGAGGCGTTCTGTGTCTATATAAAGTTATGTTATAGAGGACAGGGAGCTCTGGGTACCACCATGTATTATAAGGGATAATGTAGCCCCACTGTAAATTATAAGGATATTAGAAGTCACTGAGGAGTTCTGTGTCTATATAAAGTTATGTTAAAGAGGACAGGGAACTCTGGGTACCACTATGCATTATAAGGGATAATTTATCCCCTACTGTAAATTATAATGATATTAAAAGTCACTGAGGAGTTCTGTGTCCATATAAAGTTATATGTTATACAGGACAGGGAATTCTGGGTACCACTATGTATTATAAGGGATAATTTATCCCCTACTGTAAATTATAATGATATTAGAAGTCACAGAGGAGTTCTGTGTCCATATAAAGTAATATGTTATACAGGACAGGGAACTTTGGGTACCACCATGTACTATAAAGGATAATGTATCCACTACTGTAAATTATAAGGATATTAAAAGTCACTGAGGAGTTCTGTGTCCATATAAAGTTATGTTATACAGGACAGGAAATTCTGGGTACCACCATGTATTATAAGGGATAATGTATCCCCTACGTAAATTATAAGGATTTTAGAAGTCACTGAGAGTTCTGTCTCCATATAAAGTTATATGTAATACAGAACAGTGAACTCTGGTACCACCATGTATTATAATGGATAATGTTCTCCCACTGTAAATTTAAGGAAATTAGAAGTCACTGAGGAGATCTGTGTCTATATAAAATTTTGGTATAAGGACAGAGAACTCTGGGTACCACAATGTATATAAGGGATAATGTATCCCCTACTGTAAATTAAAGGATATTAAAGTCACTGAGGAGTTCTTTGTCAATATAAAGTTATATGTTATACAGGACAGGAATTCTGGGTACCACTATGTATTATAAGGGATAATGTATCCGCTACTGTAAATTATAAGGATATTAGAAGTCACTGAGGAGTTCTGTGTCCATATAAAGTTATATGTTATACAAAACAAGGAACTCTGGGTACCACCATGTATTATAATGGATAATGTATCCCCCACTGTAAATTATAAGGATATTAGAAGTCGCTGAGCAGTTCTGTGTCTATATAAAGTTATGTTATAGAGGACAGGGAGCTCTGGGTACAACCATGTATTATAAGGGATAATGGATCCCCTACTGTAATTATAAGAATATTAGAAGTCACCGAGGAGTTCTGTGTCTATATAATGTATTTATACAGGACAGGGAATTCTGGGTACCACTATATATTATAAGGGATAATGTAAGCGCTACAGTAAATTATAAGGATTTTTTAAGTCCCTGAGGAGTTCTATGTCCATATAAAGTTATATGTTATACAGGAAAGGGAATTCTGGGTACCACTATTTATTATAAGGTATAATGTATCCCTACTGTAAATTAGAAGGATATTAGAAGTCACTGAGGAGTTCTGTGTCCATATAAAGTTATATGTTATACAGGACAGGGAACTCTGGGTACCACCATGTATTATAAGGGATAATGTATCCCCTACTGTAAATTGTAAGGATATTAGAAGTCACTGGGGAGATCTGTGTCCATTTAAAGTTATATGTTATACAGGACAGGGAACTGTGGGTACCACCAGGGGGCTTCGCTGACATTTTTCTCTGTTAGGGCTAGGCCACACTGCTGCGTTTTTCTTGCGTTTGCCTTGCGTTTTTAAAAATCATTGAAAACCACTACACAAAAAAATCAGTTTTTCGGTGCGATTGCGATTCAGTTTTGCGTTCTGCATTTTTAATCGCAATCGCATGCGTTTTCCTATCTTATTGAAGAAATCGCAAAACGCAAAAAAATCGCGCATGAAATCACATCGATTGCATTTGCGTTTGCGTTGCAGTGTGGACGTGCCCTTAGACGGGATTTAAGCCCTGACTGCGGGACTCAGGATCTCGTACCTGCAGTCGGGACAATCCCATCCCAATAGGGACTAATGACAACCCTGCTGTATCCTGTGAGAAATGATATTGGGTAAATTTTTAAATATCCTGCTTCCAGTTTGTTATTGGACATCAATTGTCCTCTGCTTCCCCCTCTGCCCCAGAGGAGAAACATGACAGTTACGGCTTAATGTGGGAAACAGGAACAACCTGGACATACGTTTTTTAACAATGACAGTTGGGATGGGGAGCCAATTACTACAGGGAAAGGCTGGACACATGACTATAAGCTGGTCACATGACTATAAACTGGTCACATGGCTATAAACTGGTCACATGGCTATAAGCTGGTTACATGACTATAAGCTGGTCACATAACTATAAGCTGGTTACATGACTATAAGCTGGTCACATAACTATAAGCTGGTTACATGACTATAAGCTGGATACATGACTATAAGCTGGTCACATAACTATAAGCTGGTTACATGACTATAAACTGGTTACATGACTATAAGCTGGATACATGACAATAAGCTGGTCACTTGGCTATAAACTGGTCACATAACTATAAGCTGGTTAAATGACTATAAGCTGGTCACATAACTATAAGCTGGTTACATGGCTATAAGCTGGTCACATAACTATAAGCTGGTTACATGGCTATAAACTGGTCACATGACTATAAGCTGGATACATGACTATAAGCCGGTCACATGACTGAAAATATCCTTACAAACTGTATGTAGAGATGTGATTAGGTTCATAATGAAGGTCCCATGGAAGCTTCTTATACAACACTAACTAGTTTGGAAGAATTGGAGACAGTTCCCCTTTAAATAAAGTAAAGTATGAAGTACTTACTTAACGGTGAACTTGTTACCAGGACCAGAAAAATAACACCAGCACCAGAAGAAGATAAAATATAACATAGGATGGAGCTGGAGGGTAAACAAGATGGAAAAAAGAATCAGCAAAAGCAGAAAAGTTGATAAAAATATCCTGCTTCATCGCTGTCTCACAAAATAATAAAATGTTTTACTGGTTTTTATGACATCACAGGGAGGATATCAAATTTCAATGTTATTTCACTAGTGAGTGACATCACGGATTACATCATCAAGGATTTACATATCTTCTAGATTTTTCTTATTACAAAATCCAAAATATTAACTTAATATTATGATATAATAATCATAATACTAATATAGGAACATCAGTATCATAAATATAAAGGTTTACATAAGTAGAGATTGTTATCCACCTCTTTCAGAGTCCAACTATAAAAAATATAGTTCATAATGTATCCCTTACTGTAAACTGTAAGGATATTTTAGATGTCACTGAGAAGATCTCTATCTATATAAAGGTACAAGGACACAGGCTGAATTATACATGTCAGGGAACTCTTGAGTACCACTTGTGAATTATAAGGGACAATGTATCCCCTACTGTAAATTGTAAGGATATTAAAAGTCACTGAGGAGTTCTGTGTCAATATAAAGGTAAAAGGACACAGACACGCCCACGAAACACGTAAGGCGGGTGTCCTCCGACAAGAAACTGTTGAGTTTTTGTATACCTACTTGTATTTAAAATGAAGGAATAAATTTAAACTTTTTACACTATCTTCGTGAGTGGCGCTGTCTAAACTATAAATTATATTTCGGTACCTGGAGATGGAGGGTGATTTCGGACGTGCACGCACCTCACGGAGGGTAATGGAGTCTGTCAGTGTGCTGCCATTTTTGTCTTTCATTGTTTTGTTTCATAACTGGAATGGACACAGTGTTCATGCAAATCATGTAAATTGCATGATGGGAAATTCCCTCTTCCAATACTGCCTCTTAGTGATTACTGAGCATGCTTGCCCTTAAAGACAGCAATGCCAGATGGAAGGAGGTGCCGGTTAAGATTGGAAGGAGAGATACTGAGCCTGAACAAACCAATTACTGTATTGAAGGAATGCTGCGATACACACAAAACTCAGAGTATGTGCTACTTACATGTATTAATTTATAGATTAAGGTGAGGCAAAGTCATTTTTTCACTATAGTTGCCCTTTAACTCAGCGATTTCTTTTAATGCTGAGAAAAGACTGACTTGTAAATATCTCTAAGGGTCCAGTCTACATTTAATAGTCAATATGCAACAATCTCTTTAAAACACGTGCACCAGACTACATAAGGCCATACATACTGTCAAACTACGGATTCCGGCTCTGAACAACTTAAGGTTACCTTTATATTGTACATAATCTATTGTTTATTCTAACCAGAAAATCACCCTCTACCGACCATTAGAACGCACACTAAATAAACTTTCATTGGCAGGTCATTTTGAATCATAAGGAATAATGAGGCGGCCTTACCCCTCATTACTGATACACAAAGGTCTACATGGTGGCTGATTCTATTGAAATACGGATGGGAATTTTAAGCGCGATCAACAGCCCTTTTTGTTAAAATTGGCCGAAAGTTCGATCGTAAACACCGGTTAACATTGACCTTCGGTATCAATGGCTGGAAATGTCGGCTGCACTACTTAATTATTCAGTTAACTGGTCATCGGTAGTCTGGCTATCGAAAGATGTGAACTCAAGTCATATATACCAAGCTCTACAAACCTTGAACTCCCTTTATGGGTTTATAATAGCACAACACAGATCCATGATTATCACATTCCAACACAATGGAAGGAATAATTTGTTGTTTATTTTGCAGAAAGTTTAGAAGGCCGACTGAAAAGGAGGGTTTTGTTGGAGTGAAAAAACTCACATGAACCTCGCATATCTTTAAGAGTTAATATACTTAAAAAAGAGCACCCATATTCACTGTCTCTATGCAGAGTATTTTCTATACAGATGCTTCCACACCAATATGGAAGTCCCAAGTCCCAAGTTCCAATATGGAATGGTTACAGCTTTAGTATAGTAGTATGTATTTGAGGTTGAATAAGACATATGTCCATCCAGTCCAACCCATCTAGCAATATACTCATTTCCTGCCTAACTGTTGATCCGAGGAAGGCAAAAAAAACCCACCAAATTTATGAGGGGGAAAAAATTCCTTCCTGACTCCAAGTGGCAATCGGTAATTTCCCTGGATCAACTCTACTTTATGTATCAATCCAGTACTTGCAACATTCCTTGTTTGCAGAAACTCATCCAGCTTTTTTTTTAAACTGACCATGAACCTGCCATAACAACGTCCACTGAAGACAGTTCCATAGCTTTACTGTTCGGGCCATACAGCTTTTCAGCTCAGTTTCTAATTTGTAAAATTGTATTAATTGTTCTGTAGGTATGGAAGCAATGACCCTTTCTACCAGTATCAGGGCAGGTCACAAATGTCACAATCCTCAATGACCCTTTCTACCAATATCATGGCAGGTCACAAATATCACAGACCCCCTGACCCTTTCTACACCAATATCCATGACAATAAATTCCCTAACCAGAGAAAATGTCACAAATAAATGCAAAACATTTTTTTTAGCTATCAGCAGATCTGTTGTGTGACCTCATTAATATGCAAACCCCCTCATCCAATCCAGTGTGACAATTCTCCCATGTCTAGTAAAATGACTAAATTAAAATGACCTATTTTAACAATCATGTTTTTCGGTGCGATTGCGATTCAGTTTTGCGTTCTGCATTTTTAATCGCAATCGCATGCGTTTTCCTATACTTATTGAAGAAATCGCAAACGCAAAAAAATCGCGCATGAAATCACATGCGATTGCATTTGCGTTTGCGTTGCAGTGTGGACGTGCCCTTAGACGGGATTTAAGCCCTGACTGCGGGACTCAGGATCTCGTACCTACACCAGCACCAGAAGAAGATAAAATATAACATAGGATGGAGCTGGAGGGTAAACAAGATGGAAAAAAGAATCAGCAAAAGCAGAAAAGTTGATAAAAACATCCTGCTTCATCGCTGTCTCACAAATTAATAAAATGTTTTACTGGTTTTTATGACATCACAGGGAGGATATCAAATTTCATTGTTATTTCACTAGTGAGTGACATCACGGATTACATCATCAAGGATTTACATATCTTCTAGATTTTTCTTATTACAAAATCCAAAATATTAACTTAATATTATAATATAATAATCATAATACTAATATAGGAACATCAGTATCATAAATATAAAGGTTTACATAAGTAGAGATTGTTATCCACCTCTTCCATAGTCCAACTATAAAAAATATAGTTGATAATGTATCCCTTACTGTAAACTATAAGGATATTTTAGATGTCACTGAGAAGATCTCTATCTATATAAAGGTACAAGGACACAGGCTGAATTATACATGTCAGGGAACTCTTGAGTACCACTTGTGAATTATAAGGGACAATGTATCCCCTACTGTAAATTGTAAGGATATTAAAAGTCACTGAGGAGTTCTGTGTCAATATAAAGGTAAAAGGACACAGACACGCCCACGAAACACGTAAGGCGGGTGTCCTCCGACAAGAAACTGTTGAGTTTTTGTATACCTACTTGTATTTAAAATGAAGGAATAAATTTAAACTTTTTACACTATCTTCGTGAGTGGCGCTGTCTAAACTATAAATTATATTTCGGTACCTGGAGATGGAGGGTGATTTCGGACGTGCACGCACCTCACGGAGGGTAATGGAGTCTGTCAGTGTGCTGCCATTTTTGTCTTTCATTGTTTTGTTTCATAACTGGAATGGACACAGTGTTCATGCAAATCATGTAAATTGCATGATGGGAAATTCCCTCTTCCAATACTGCCTCTTAGTGATTACTGAGCATGCTTGCCCTTAAAGACAGCAATGCCAGATGGAAGGAGGTGCCGGTTAAGATTGGAAGGAGAGATACTGAGCCTGAACAAACCAATTACTGTATTGAAGGAATGCTGCGATACACACAAAACTCAGAGTATGTGCTACTTACATGTTTCACTATAGTTGCCCTTTAACTCAGCGATTTCTTTTAATGCTGAGAAAAGACTGACATGTAAATATCTCTAAGGGTCCAGTCTACATTTAATAGTCAATATGCAACAATCTCTTTAAAACACGTGCACCAGACTACATAAGGCCATACATACTGTCAAACTACGGATTCCGGCTCTGAACAACTTAAGGTTACATTTATATTGTACATAATCTATTGTTTATTCTAACCAGAAAATCACCCTCTACCGACCATTAGAACGCACACTAAATAAACTTTCATTGGCAGGTCATTTTGAATCATAAGGAATAATGAGGCGGCCTTACCCCTCATTACTGATACACAAAGGTCTACATGGTGGCTGATTCTATTGAAATACGGATGGGAATTTTAAGCGCGATCAACAGCCCTTTTTGTTAAAATTGGCCGAAAGTTCGATCGTAAACACCGGTTAACATTGACCTTCGGTATCAATGGCTGGAAATGTCGGCTGCACTACTTAATTATTCAGTTAACTGGTCATCGGTAGTCTGGCTATCTGAAAGATGTGAACTCAAGTCATATATACCAAGCTCTACAAACCTTGAACTCCCTTTATGGGTTTATAATAGCACAACACAGATCCATGATTATAACATGCAAACAAAATGAAAGGAATAATTGTTGTTTATTTTGCAGAAAGTTTAAGAAGGCCGACTGAAAAGGAGGGTTATTGTTGGAGTGAAAAAACTCACATGAACCTCGCATATCTTTAAGAGTTAATATACTTAAAAAAGAGCACCCAGTATTCACTGTCTCTATGCAGAGTATTTTCTATACAGATGCTTCCACACCAATATGGAAGTCCCAAGTCCCAAGTTCCAATATGGAATGGTTACAGCTTTAGTATAGTAGTATAGTATTTGAGGTTGAATAAAGACATATGTCCATCCAGTCCAACCCATCTAGCAATATACTCATTTCCTGCCTAACTGTTGATCCAGACTGAGAGTTCATTTACACTAAGAGAATTATTTTACACCAACACATTTTTTAAATCAGGGATAGGCAACCAGTAGATCTCCATTAGGGAATGCTGGGAGTTGTAGCTACTGGTTGCCTATCCCTGATTTACCTGGTTATTAATATGCGACCGCGTGGTTACATTACATTTCCATCATAATTATTACGCTCATTACATAGTGCGGTATCATAACTGCAGTTCTATAAATATGCCAATATATTAGGTTTTGACCAATATAGACCAATCAGTTTTTTTCCCTCACATTTATAAATGTGAATGGAGTTGAAAGAAAATATAAAGGAGATAAATGGTGGATGAGTGGATATTGGATGGATAGTATGGATAACACACATGATAACAATGTTGAGACACATTATCCTACCTGTTTGAAGTATGGATTCCAGGACAATGATCCCTCATTAATAATGAGTTCTTGTGTGGTAGCTGATGATGAAATTAATTTCCCAAAGTTATTCTTTCTAACGGTATTGTTTGGATAAATGATCCAACTAATAATATCGAAACTTTCAGAAGTATCTCTTTTGTCGGCAAAGAAAATGCTTTTTTCTGATTTTAATTTCACATCTTTTAGAAAATAATTCAGCTACAAAGTATTAGGATAAATACATGTTAACAACGCTAACAGGGTTACTTACTGTAGCTTGTCTACAATTTACGATCAGCCAGTGTGCCTTTATCCCCTAGGTTGCTTGTATACAATTCATATGTAAACATTTACGATCAATTAGCGCAGGTTATGGCAGTTGTGTGAGTATCGTAACAGATAATAACGCAGCCGCCACAAGCCTTTTTACCAGAGGCTGTGCAGCTGTGTACATATATGTGTTTAATGCCACTTACATGCATGTAAGATTCACCCAGAGACGTACAGCCTCTGGTATATCTCTTCCGGGAGATTTGACCAGAGTTTTGGCTCTGGGTACATCTCCCAGAAAGGGGCTTATTTAAGTTTGCCGTTGTACTTAAAGGATAACTGTATTGCGTCAATGCATTTTTTAAAATTGCTTTAAAAAGAGTAAAGGTATGCAGCCCTCCCCATACATTTTTTCCTGATTTCGAGCCTCTCTTTGCCTTCAATTAGCCGCGCTGTAAAAGGGGCATGACAATTCTGTCTGCCTCTGTCATTCAAAGCTAGCATTCGAGAAAACACTGTTCCACACACCCTTGATCAGCTTGATTATGTAGGCTGTATCCTAGCAACCAAACAGTTCAAGTTTGTTTGACTGACAGAGAAGGAGGAGAGAGGTTGTAATAGACATTCCCACCAGCCAATGACAAGTGCTGTGTTTACCACGGCCCTGGACCATCTAGGAGGCGGGCTTTTAGCACTCATCTTTGCTGTGTGATATCTAAGGGAGGGCAGCACGGTTGAAAATGTGAGTAAGCGATTTCAGCTGCTGGAAGTGTGGACATGTAATGGGGGTGATGGTTTTTTTTTGATATTGTTGTCCTTAAAAGTTGCAGCAACCAACCTAATTGTACTAGAACAGGTTAAAAGAATAAGAACACGCACACAATTTTTCACCTTTAAATAAGCCCATAAATTGTTTACATGCTGGTTTACTGTCTTATGCGGAACTTATATAAAACTGGTAGACATATGTCCATATTTATCATAAAATAATACAGACATATTTTACACTTTGGCCTTTACACTATTGGTATTAAACATTTCTAACTTTTTAAAATATGATCTAAAATTTTACTCTACTTGTTATTAGATATAGGATCCGGGTCCGATAGGAACCCCTTGTTTCCGAATCCAAATGTTCCATCCGAAACTGGACGGATCGTTTGGATTTTGAGACTTCAGATCGCATTTTCACATTTATTCGAACGTTTAAGCTATTTTCGAAAATTCTAGAAAATAGCCTTGAATGTTCGATAATACTCAAAAATACGATTGGAAACTCGAAAATAGTTTCCAAACATATTTTCGAGTATTATCAAATGGTCGAGGTATTTTCGAGAATTTTCTAAAATAGCTTGACCGTTCGATAAATGTCAAAAATGCGTTTTGAAGTCCTGAATTTAAGTTTTGTTTTTGGATTTTAGGATCTTCAGGATTTTCCTGAGATCCAAAAACTCTAAACGAACAAAACCAGTCAGTTTTGGCCCTCTCTACTTGTTATAAAGAAGAACCTCTTTTTACTGCTTGTTTCTGTGTTGGATCTCTACAGTCTTTTTTTTAACTTGGTCTAATTATAGAAATGTTATGACTGCCTGTCCCTTGTACCTTACTACCTTAGAAGCAGAAACAAACAGGGTGTTGCACCTGGAGATGCTAGTGCTTTCCCATGCAAATGAACTTCCTGATATAATGCTTGTGAAGGTTCTCATTCATCCAGGTCATGGTATATCTGTTGTATTCAATTAGATCAACTGGACTTGAAGTTTAGTTCTTGAAGACGTTTCGCTAGTCATCCGACTGGCTTTCTCAATTCAGAATGAGAGAAAATTGAGAAAGCCAGTCGGATGACTAGCGAAACGTCTTCAAGAACTAAACTTCAAGTCCAGTTGATCTAATTGAATACAAGAGATATTCCTGATGTAATATAACAAGGTGTGTCTCCAGTGCATTGGAATCAGGTGTTAACCTTTGGCAGACTTAAAGAAGTCAAACAAAAGTTGCCGCTGTTGGTTTGTTACAGTGAAGCAAACCTTGCACTCCAGATGCTTTGATTCTTTAATCCTTTGCAGTACTGGATTGCAGATTCTGAAGCCTTCCATATGTAAAAGTGCATGGAAAGCCTTAGCCAGTAAATAAACAGACTGGTAGACAGTGTAAGATATACGATAAACATTCGCCTCTTCTTTTGATAATATTTGTTCCATAATTCACCACCAGAGCAACCTGATCTACTGCCATCTTTTGAATAGGGCATCCAATAACGAAAACCCAAAACTTTTCTATAAATACATTGTCTGGCATGTTTTCCAAAGTTGAATTAGAGAGAAAGTCCTTGAAACCGTCAATTTCCCCTTTCTGGCTTGAAATCATTAAAGAACCATTGAACGCCTGAAAATCTGTCATTAAATGATATTCTTGAACAATATCCAAAGTTACTGGAAATATCCAAACTTTTTCAGGTACTTGATGTTGTGCTAGGGCTACTAAATTTATTGCTGACAGGAAAGAACAATTACATTAGCCGTGGATCTTTTAATCCCAGCAATTACATTTTTAATGAAAAAATGTTATTTTATGTAAGATGATGAGAAAGTCCAGACAGATTCCATTCTCTTCATTTCTTTCTTTAGTTCCTCACTGGCCTGGTATTGGTGTCATCTTGATTGTAACATCCCCACCCAGGACCAGCCAAAATAGAGGAGTAATTGTGTATGGCTTTAAAATCTCTTCCAACTGTCCAGTAGATGTTTGGAAACAAGGTACACTTTTAAATATAGGATCCACTGCACCGTAACTTATCTAAAACATGTTTATGAAATATATTTTATATAAACATTTGTCAGTATGTTAATGACCACAACATCTATTCAAAGTTTATAACTGCAATGCAATGTGTTTTTTGCGTTTCAAAGCCTAGCACTTTAGCAATGAGCCACCATGGCTATATATAAGTTTGTACATGTAAAAACTTTATATTTTTCTAGAAACATGATGAAAAAAAAAATTAATAAACAAAATAAACAAAAAAAAACTGTTTTGGTCTGGTCATTTCATCCTAACAATAAACTTTTGAATGCGGAAACTAGAAACTAAAAGAAGGCCAACCCTCATTTACTTTACTTGTCTACAATCAGAACAGGCTGCTTGGCTTGCCATCTGTCTCCCCTTTCCACCCGCATTTTTGTATGACGCTCACTGTCCACCTATAAGTTACACTAACATTCCTTTGGATCTTAATTTCAATGTAAAACTTTCTTCCATCAGCCCATACAGTTTTTTTAGAATATTTAGTTGCTTACGTACCAACGTCTCACTATATTGCAAATAATAAATGGGGGTTCTTTATTATTTACAATAATATACAATAACTTCAGTTTTCTATGTAAATACCTGAGGATATCCATACAGCTAGTTATCTTTGTTATTGTGTATGTTATAGATGCCAATAAGTGTCCAATGATGGCTACTGTCTTAGTCCTCTTCTCACATATATAATTGGGAGTTGGCTCGTTGGACTGTGACAGAATGCTCAGAGTGCTTTTCAATGCTAGAACCTCACTTGTACCTGCATCATATATCTGGAATCCAAGTGTGATATTTGGTAAAATCTTGGGATTGGAAATTACTTTCCTTAACAGCATATATGAATGCCAGGAGATGTACCAGGAAATGGAATGATGGTCTGTAAAAATGAACAATTAGATTAATTTATTTGTATAATTTATTATTTTTCTTGAAGACACATGTCTTTAAAAACAGCACAGTCCAAGTAGTAGTACTAGCATCATGTTCATATATTTGTTCACTATTTTAAAACCCAGAGTTAGGCGAAGCAGAGAAAAGATCCCCCAGCACATTTGGAATGGTTACTCACTTTTGGTTCTGCCGAACTGTCCATGCACCTTAATAACACAAAATGAAAGGTATACCTTAAGGAAAAAATAGGACATTAGGTTACTGCAAGTGAACACACTTTGTATGTCATAGGACATGTTTCAGGGGATGGTTCTCTTTATATAGGGGGTCATCCCAGAAACATATGGCATGAATAAAGTGTCTTGGCCCCTCCTTTGAGTATACCTTCCTTTATGTGGCTAGACATTCAATGAAGATTTTCAGGGAAACAAATGCTGTATTTCAGCAATCGAAAACATTTCTATTTAAAACATTGTTAACATATTGTACTCTAGAGTGTGTTAGTTGAAATCATTTTATCAAGAAAAAGATGCTGCTTTATCTCAAACACAGTTAAGACAAAGCCCCACTATTCCCTACACAATCTGAAAATTGTGAAAATATTTGTTTGCATTCTTAATAAGCAGAAGCCAATGAAATTGTACCTTTGAACTGGTCTGCTGCAGTTGAAAAAATATAGGGATTGAAGATTGGATAGACCGCTCAAATTATAGCTGTACATATAATAGCTAATAGAAGGAGCTGAGGATCCTGTTTCAACTAAGTCTTAATATCTGTCTAATCTGATTGGAAACATTATGTATATACTGTGGCTGATTCTCACTGTTTTCTGCACCGTGTTCCCTAATTTGTATTTATATTTCACCCCTCCTTACCAATCTCCCTACTCTGTTTATATCTCTCCATCCCTTCTCTCTACCCCCTCTTACTACTCCCATACGCTATATCAGCTCCTCGCTAACACTGCTCTTCCTTCTTGTTCTAATACAAAAAATAAAAACAACACTTACAAATTCTCCTCCCACCTTCTGTCTCTGTTCATGCTCCTACTTCTGTCTGCTGGTGATGTGTCCCCAAACCTGGGCCATGTAATATCTTGGCCTGCCATCGTCCACACCCTGTCTCACCTTCGCTCGACCCCTGTCGTGGTTCAATTCCCTACAAATTCTATCTATTCCTCTGATTCCACCATCTTTTCTGCCTTTCTCCTGTGCTCTGCTTAATGTTCGCTCGCTAGTTAACAAATCTACCCTCATCCATGGTCTCTTCTGCTCTAATAATTTTCACCTTCTTGCCCTTACCGAAACCTGGCTTTCCCAGCATGACTCGGCTATTGAGGCCTCCCTTGCTCATGGTGGGCTCAGCTTTTCCCATTCGCCTCGCTCCTCGCATGGTGGGGGTGTTGGCCTTTTACTTTCCTCCTTCTGTCGATTTACTAACATTACCTTCCCACCTGACCTTTCATTCACATCTTTTGAGGCTCATTCAATTCCGCTCTCCCACCCCTTGTCCCTACGAGTAGCTGTCGTGTACAGACCGCTGTCTACAGTGTCTCCGTCTGCATTCCTCTCCAACTTTGAAACTTGGCTTATTTTCTTCCATTCTGCTGATTGTCTGCTTTCTGATTCTGGGGGACTTCAACTGTCACATTGATGACTCCTCCCTCTCCTGGCCCTCTCGCTTCCTACAATTAAGCTCCTCGTTTGATCTTCAGCAATGGACTAACGCTAGTACTCAAAAGGATGGCCACTTCCTGGACCTAGTGTTCACTAAAAACCTCTCTGTCTCATCTTTTCAATCTAACCCATTTCCGCTTTCTGATCACCATCTTATTACTTTTCAGGTTCAACACCCTCTTATTCCTCCTGACACTCGCCTCATCCCTGTCCTCTAGTCTCTCCTCCCTTTTGATAGTTGATGACCCTGACTCACTTGCTAATTTCTATAATTCTATCATGACTAGCACGATAGACTCTTTTGCCCCCTTGCATTCCCGCAGCCGAGGAACCTTTAATCCTCATCCGTGGCTCAACCCCACTTCCCGTTTTATACACAGGTGCACACGTGCTGCTGAACGTGCGTGGAGAAAGTCCCGTACAAAGGCTGACTTTCTCCATTAAAAGTTCATGCTGCAATGTCTCGGCTCTGGGCTCCTGCTGGCAAAACAGAACTATTACTGGAAACTTATATATAACAACAAATCGAACCACGACGCCGGTTCTGCATCTTCAACACCCTTCTGCGCCCCTCTCCCGCTGACCCTCTCCTTTCTCTGCACTCTCCCCTGGACTTTTCACATTACTTTCAGCATAAAGTGGAGTCTATCCACATGCAGATCTCTGGTCTTAGGGATGACTCTCAGATTATGTTGCCCTCTCCTCCCTCAGCTATTCTTGGATCTTTTGCTCCTGTCACCCATTCAGAAGTCTCTTACCTGCTTCTATCATGTCCGCTCATGACCATGCCCTCTGTATTACTGAAGCACTGTAATCATGTGTTTACCCCTATACTCACCCACATATTCAACGCCTCCCTTACATCTGGAATGTTCCCTTCTGTCTTTAAGCATGCCTTTGTTAAGCCCATACTAAAGCCCTCACTGGACCCCTCTTGTTTAGCCAGCTACCACCCGGTCTCTCTCTTACTGATAGCCTCTAAACTGCTAGAACAATTAAGTCCTTTCCTGTATCGCTAACTACCTTCATGCTCATAACCTATTGGATCCTTTGCAATCTGGATTCTGTCCTGTGCATTCCACCGAGACGGCTCTGTGTAAGGTTATAAAAGATCTGCAGGTTCTTATCCTCCTTTACCTCTCCTCTGCTTTCGACACAGTCGATCATTCCCTCCTTATGTGTATACTTCACTCTTTGGACATTCGGAATGAAGAGGCATTTTCACGGTTTCGATTTTCGATTTCGATAATCGTCTATTTTCGTTTTCGATGATAATTGAAATTTCGATAAAAATTAAAAATTTTCAAAAACCGGGTTCTGTGAAATCCGTGAGTTCCGAAAGTTTCGTCGGGACTTCGAAACCCTCAGATTCGATTTGAAACTGGGTTCTATTTGAACCCACATTACATCTCTATTTAGCAGTATATACATACAAATTGCTCTGGGACTGAAATAACTCTCATGCATTCCAAGATGCAATATAAGTTAACCAAGATGTTTCAAATAAAGAATCTCCTGCAGATTCCTGTATTACTCCCATACAAGGTCCCAAAGATAATCTGGATATGTCATTTTTATCTCCTGAGCTCTGTCTTCCACATCCCCAAATCTCCCAAACTGCAATCAAGACAAAGAATCAGCTGTGTTATTGTATAACTCTACACCAAATGTTCCATTGTAGTGTTCGTAAAACTGACAGGGTCATTCAATAAAAGTTCTTATTGTTAAAATTGGAGCTATTTTTGCCCCAGCCAATCGGATGTTACCTTACAAATGTTTAATAATTCCCTTCCTCAGGGCACCTAATACCCCCCGAAACGTTGTGTTTTTTCTTTTTGGTCACTCAATAAAGAAGTTTTTGATTTGGAGTGCGACCCTCAACTCTTTGTTTTTCTTCTATTGAATTATTATCCTTGGAGGTAGGATACCAGAGGAGTAAGCACCCATAGGTTGGAGAGAGTGCATTGGACCTTGTTTGTCATTTGTAACTTTATCCTGCCCTAACTAAACTAATTTGAGATTGTCTCCCATTTCCTCCCCCATGTGTGTTCTGCAGATTAAAAGCAGTGGCAAATGTTTGCACCTCTTATTGAATAATCCCAGACTATGTTTGGGAGGTAGTAGGGCTTTGTCTTAACTGATATAATTTCTTTCTGTAATACAAATCTGTTCTATCTAACCTCCACAATATTAGTATTGACCTTGTGCTTGCCTTGAAATTAATTAACATTAACATTAACATTTCAAGGCCAGTTCATGGGTAAGATCAATGTAGATAATAGCCTGTACATATGTTAGACTGTCGGCTGTATAAGTACAGGCTTTTACCTACATTGTTAAGTAGGAAGATTGTGGCAGATCACTTGACAATGTTGGAGAATAAAGCCTTTATTCTCCCGTGCTGTGGAGGTCCTGTGGTCACCTTCTCTTCCTTCTGCCTTGAAACAGAACAAGCACCCAACATTAGATAATTGTCTTTCAAACAAGTATGAAATCAAATGATCACCTGAAGACAACATGCAGAATATGTAGGTATCTGTATTATACTGAACATATATAATTAAAATGATTACAAATTATACTGTCTCCTCCTTAAAATTTTCTATTCTTTGCCACCTTTATCACTGATAAGTTGGCTATTTGCCTAGCTGCAGAAACAGCCTGATAGCCAGGCTGGACAAAATTAGCCAAAACATGGTCTAATTCATTTCAATCAAATCGGTCAAAATTCAAATCCCACCCCCAATTAGTTTGATAGACATATATCACATATATTTTTTCCTATGAATTCATTCATTCTATGTTTCTGGATGCCTGATAGAAACTGAGCAATTTAGAAACCTGTACTGAGCCTGGGCATGCTCAGAAGAGGCAGATAGGGGATTAACATGCAGTCATTGGCTGTGATGTCAACTGTCAAATCCATAACTGACAGTTGATAATCGGAAGAATGATCTGACCAGTTGGAATGTTATATAACTATCTCTTTAAGCTGAAATCTGTTCTACTTTTTTTGGTTTGGAATTATTGATTGGCTATACTGTCTAAATGTGTATGGTCAACTTTACCAACCTGTTTCTAATAAAAGCTTAGATTTTACAACAGATTTTTCAGTATTGAATATCTAGAACAAACTAGAGACTTTAAATGTATTTCCACACTAAATAAAAAAAAAATCATATAATGTAGGGCATCTCTGCCCAACCCCAACCGCTATCAGTTTAGTAAAAAAAGCTTCAGAACTATACATACAGACTCACTAATCACTTGCCAGAACTAGCAAACAGGGGCCGGACCAGCAGCCACATTTGTGATTGGCTGAGAGGCAGCCTATCACAGACATGGTTGCTGTCATTGGAGAGTGCTGCTGGAATGAAGTGCTGTAAGTACAGTTCTGAATCTTATTTCTATTCTAACATAGTTGGGGGTGGGCAGGGATAGCCTACACTACAGCAAAATGTTTGTACACTAGGTGGATGGCCAGCCGGGGATGGATGTTTGGAGGGAGGGGGGGAAGGGCTCCCCTGTGCATGCCACTATCCTCTTAGTGGACAAGGAGGAGGCAGACAACATTCCCATGAGAAGACACCTCCTACTCCTCACTTTCCTGGACTTTGGACAATCATTTCATGAGAACCATGAGGAGCAGAGATGTAATGTAAGGATTTTTTTAAACTACACAGTGGGGTCAGAAGTGTGTTAAATTTTAGTTTGGAGGTGGACATGCCCTTTAATGTTATAATAAATGGCTTTCCCAGCATCATTGCTTATGTTTTGGGGGTTATAATAAATGTTCATTTAAGTCTTCACATGGACTTGAAAAAGTACTTTTTGTAATTTGTTCACCTTTACCTTGGACACTTAGTTAGACATTTTACTTACATACAACACACTATATAGGACAAGTCTTATAATCAACTATTAGTTCTTGACATCCCACTGCTGGGAACTGTATGCTGGATGTGCTGCTGGGAGCTGGATACCAAGATGCTGCTGGGAACTGTATGCTGGATGTGCTGCTGGGAGCTATGATTATGTAACATTTCGGAATAAATATACAAAATAAAATCCCAACGTTAGATGCAAGAATACTAAATATCTCCACAGCTACCGCGCTTTCCCCTTTAGATATGAAGGTATAAAGGACACCCAGACACAACAGAAGGCCAGCATGCTGAAGGAGATGTGTTTTGCCTCGTTAAACCTATCAGGCAGTTTTCTAGCCAAGAATGCAACAATAAAGCAAGATGCAGCTAAAATACCAACATAGGAAATTGCAAGAGAGAAAGCAGTGATGGACCCTTCATTACACTGCAGGATTAATTTAGCAGGTGTTGATTGTGTGTCATAAAATACAAATGGTGGAGTGAATATCAACCAGCCAATACAAATACCAAGTTCTCCAGAAAAACAAACAAATGTCCTAATGATTGATGTCTTGGATCCCATCCAGTTCCTTAAGCTGCTTCCAGGTTTTGTTGCGTTAAAGGCAATGACAACCGTAACTGTCTTTTCCAAAAGAGAAGAGAGAGACACAGTTAAGATAAGTACACATGTAGTCTGTCTGAAAAGACAGGTCACTTCTGTAGGGCGTCCAATGAACAGGAGAGAGCAGAGCAAAGATAGTGCGATTGACACAAGTAGTATGTAACTGAGATGGAGATTATTGGCCCTAACAACAGAATTTCTCCTGTACCTTATAAACACCCCCAGTACAATTGTAGTGATCGCAGTGAAAATAAATGTTAGCAGAGATAAAGTAGCTCCTAATGTATCTACATAGGAGAGGAATTCTGTAGTTCTTTTGACACAATGATCTTTGCTGGGATTTGGCCATTCGTCTTCAGGGCACTTCAGGCAACACTCAGAATCTAAACAGACCAATAATATTCAAAATATACTGTATTAGGAATCAATTGTATCACAGAAAGCACTGTATGGCACCAAACACAGTTATCATTGTTCAGTAGAGTTTATTATCAAATGAATGAGATTTGCTGGTTATTCAGTACATAACCCTTATGATTGCAGTGTAAACTATAAATCAGACAACATTGTAAGTTATGATTGTGAATAGTTTATTCTGGTAATGTAAGGCTGGCTATCTTTTAGTGCCATTAACTGATGGCTTTTTGTTCTAGCTGTACTTATAGTATTAGGTTCAAACCTATATCCACATTACACCAATATTGATCTTTCAACATATGGAAGAACCCAATTGAATTACCTACAAGTGTGATTGCAAAGAGACTGCAAATCCAGTTTAGAAACATCCAGGGGGCGATGCACCGAGAACTGTTATCTGCTCCTTAGCGCAACTGCCCTAGTGACGTTGTATGCTCATAGCAGCTCTCAGTGCATTGCAAAAAGGCATTAACTTTTCCCCACATTTAATGCCAGCCATTAGCTGCCTGTATATATGAAAGAGTTGCACTGTAATGTGCTGTAGGTGAAGATGTGTATGTTCTAAAAATATATCGTATGCTGGGTTGTTTTCATTTATCCTGAAAAAAACTACATACTTGTCCATAGAGCAAAGCCTCAAATTTATGCATTTTTCCTTTTAGGGCTGTTTGCTTGCCATGTCTCTGTGTACAACCATGCATATCACATACAGTTTTATTTGGGGTACTTGGGAGATTGACAGTCCATTGGTTTTTTACTTTACATTAAGGCAAGATTTTCTAACTTTGAATTGTGTTTTTCATAAATTTTTTCAGAAAAGAACTACATCTAGATTTTTACACATATGTATGAAAGAATGGAACCATTTGGTAGCTGAATGTGTGTACATTCAAAATATATAAAGTTTGTGGGGAGTGTTAAGTTTGAAAATCTGAAGCTGTTCAAAATGCAGAGCTGAATTAATTTGGTGTAATAGCACTTATGCATTGGTTCCCTTTTGGGGCAACTATGGCTGCCATGTATCAGTGTACACCCATGCCTACGGTTTGATTCAGGACACCTGGGAGATTAAAATGTTATTGTTTTTTGACTTGTTATGGGATTTAAGGTTTAGTTTTTAACCTTGAAACATACGTTTGATTAATTTATTCAGAAAATCTAATAAAGCATAACATCCTACATAGGACTGCATCTAGAAGACTGTTTAAAAACAATAGCACCATTTGGCAAGAAATGTGTGTAGGTTTTAAAAACATAAAGTTAATGATGGGTATTTTTGAAACTGTGGGGTGTTTAGTTTAAAATACTTAAAGCTGTTTAATTTGTTGGAGTTGCACTTATGCATTAGTTCCCTTCTGGGCTAGTTGGTGGCCATGTATCAGTGTACACCCATGCATGTAGCATATGGTTTGATTCAAGACATTCAAAAGATTGATATTTAGTGGGTTTCTTGCCATAGCAGTTTAGGTATGATTTTCTAACTTTGAAATATCTTTCATTCATTTGGTATTTGAACGTGTGTAGGTTTCAGAAATATATAATTTGTTGGGTGTATTTTCAAGATTACGTGGTTATATTGTTATATTGACTGTTAGAGGGGCTAATACATTTCAATTTATGTTTAAAATTATTCAAAGGGCTGTTTTAGTGTAAGGGGTCTCCTAGACAGGAAATGTAGGGTACCTATACATGTCTGGTATTGTTGTAATTTGAAGAATCAGCACATTTAAAATAATTTTTTTTGTGTAAACTTTTTTTAAAAATTTATTTTGAAAAATAAATGTAATTTCATTGTTGGGCATTGAGATTGATTACAACAGGTAGTTGGTAAGATTGCCAGAATACAAAGTGTTGGCAGCTGAAAAGAAGGGAAAAGTACCACTAGATAGAAGAAAGCAAAAGTTGAAACGTATTAGGCTGTTGGCTCCTGTTGGTATGAAGTAGTATCTGTTGTTCTTTCTGGAAGCACTTTTATTTTATTCTGTACAATATATGCTAAGTTTTAATTGAAGCATTGACCAGCTCCATCTGTAGGTCCTAGAAGGAGGCAGACTCTCCATTCCCTTTGTTCAATACACTGATCTGTTCCTGTGGGGTAATACCAGCTATCCCCTGAGAGTACAGCCACTCCACATAGACCTGGTGTGTGAGGGCGAGTGTCCCGTCAACGGCCACGCTATTATTGCAGTGTTTGTGCATTATAAAATATATGGTCTCTCTAATCTGCTGAAATGCTTGGAGGATAACTGGCATCTGACAAATATTTAGTTAATTAATCAGGTACTGTAATTCATTAGAACAGTTCAGTGGTGTTTGGGGGAACCAAGCATTATCTCAATATCTTATTAACATAATATAGCAAAGATGACATGGAAATTTTTTTAAGTATTAAGGTTGTGCTTTACAAAACTTCATACAATTTTCAGATTTTGACGATATTCAAAGGGCATGTCTACCCAAAATAAATGAATACTTACATATAGGTGCAGCACCCCCAAACCCCAGTTACATTTTACTTAACTTCCCCAAATATGCACCTGAAAAGACTTACAGTACTTACAAGACCCCGCCTCTTGCCACTCTGCTGCACTTTCTCTTTCTGCTTCCTGGTAGCGTCTGTCAGTCTAAGGAATGCCCGTGACATCATGGCTAATAGCTGACAGCTGTGACCAGGAAGTGCCTCACTGCTGCTGTGCTTGCTTGAAGTGAGCATGCAATAGCAGCTTTAGATATCACACAAGCAGCAAAAAACTGAGTCTTGATAGTATGTTCAGGTGCATCTTTGGGGAAGGTAAGTATGTAAATGTTCATTTTAGGTAAACATAAGCTTTATTTACATGGGAGGGGGGGTAGGGGAGAGTGGAATAAAAATTCTATATTATTGATACACAAACCGGATGAATTGGTGATCTCGCCCTCAGAACATGGAACACAATCAAAGCAGCAGATCAGTTTCCCAGGCTGAAGAGATTTACGAAATCCAGATGGGCAAGTCTCTCTGCACACTGACCTTGGAGCCTTTTTAAAAAATGAGAAGATATAGAAGTAAGGAAGCCATGTACTGAAGCTTGTACTACAAGTATTTCACTGCATAATTTGTGTAAGCTGTTGAAGGACAACTAAACCCAAATATGTATATCTCTTTAATATGAAAGCATCACCAGTAGAAACGTTTTAAAAAATTCAGGAGGTGTGAAATGTCATTTTGGCCACACCACTTAACACCAATAATGTGATAAAGGGGAACTGTGGTCCAAAAATGACTTTAGGTAAATTGACAGGAATTGTTCTCCTGAGAATTTTTGCAATTTATTGTCATTGTTTATTTTGCATTGCATCAGTTTTGAAGATATTTAAATTTTTGTGTGTAATATGGCAGCAGCATCACCAGGTCCCCTGCACTTCTTGCTTCCTGCTCTGAAATCATGTCAGTGGATGACAGTCAATCTGCCCTGTGTCTACTCCTACCCTTGCAGCCCCCCTCCTCTTGCAAGCCCCCCTGGTCCCTCCCACTCATGAACCCCATGGCCCCTCCATTTGCAGGCCCCCTTTGGCCCCATGTGGCCCCACCCACTAGCAGGGGCCTTGGCCCTGCCCACTCGTGGGTCCCATTGCTCCACCCACTCACGGGTGCTGTGGGACACTTAGACCCCCCCCCCCACAGAAAACTGTGTGAGAACTCTGCTAGAAAAGGCTGTTTTCACATAGTGAGCTAAAGATTCCTTTACCTTAACTGTGATGATCTTCACTTCACACAGCAGGGAGGGAGAGGGACTTCCTGTCTCCTGTCCTGTCACTAAAGTCTGAGGCTGTACTCGCCAGTGGTGAGGTGGAGGAGCAGCCTTAGGAATGTCACATGTCAGCCTCCCACCCATTAACTTTCTAGTCAGTAATTTCTTTATATATTGGGCTGTGGAGCACGTAGACAGGTGGTTAATGGCTCGTTTTAAACGTAGGAAACTGGTTTTTCATTTAAACTCCACTTGTTTGGAGACAACAGTTGCCCTTTAAGTAGAGATGCACTAAACCCCTCGGTTGTGAAATCCAAAACATCCGTCCGAATCCGGATTTCGAGACATTTTCGATAATTTTCAAATGTACGGGGCTATTTTCGTTAATTTTCTAAAGTAGCCTTGGACATTCCAAAATTATCGAAAATACGATCGGGGACCATTTTCGAGTTTCCAAACTTATTTTCGAGAATCGAACGTCCGAGGCTATTTTTTTCGATAAATTCCGAAAACAGCCTCGATCATTCGAAAATCTTCAAAAATACGATCAGAAACTCGAAAATGGTCTCCAATCATAATTTCGATAATTTTCAAACATTCAGGTCTATTTTCGAAAGTAGCCCCGTATATTCGAAAATTATCAAAATTCGTTCCGGTTTCGGTTTGTTTTTAAATCAAAATTTGGAGGCTTTACTTTTTTTCTTATTTTGCTAATTTATTTCTGAGAAGCTTTTATTGTTATGTATTTAACTTTGAGCTTAAGTTGCGAAAACCACTGTAATATCGATATTATTTTATTTTTTAATTATGATCACGGTTGTAAAATTTCAGTTGTGGTCATACATTTACAAACGTGGTCATAATTGTATGATGGCCTACATAATACCATTGCAGTTGTCTACTAGCACATGGTATTGTACATGAAGTTTTTTTAATGCCAGCTAACGGCTAAATTGCTGGTGGTACATAGAGAATAGAGAAGAATAGAGAAACTGTCGAGTTTCATTCTAATGATGGCTCTGTGGAAACTATTATTATTTTTATTACTACTATAAAGTTCTGAAAATCCAATCGAATTTGAATTTTTTAAATCTTTTTTTTTTTAGATTTTTGGAAATTAAAAAAAAATTGTTGTATACGTCGATTTTCAAAACCAGAAGTTCCAAATCGAAACCAGATTTCTCCACTAGTGGTCCTGAAAATTATTAAACTTTTGCACTGCATTATTCATTGGCCAATAGCGATTCTCATCTTCCTGTGGGCCATATTTATAAAGATGCAGCATCTCCATTTTGCTATATCGCGCCTTTAATTGCAATTTATACGACCATGATCATAAAATTACGCTCATGGTTGTAAAATTATGGTCATACATTTACAAACACATTCATAATTGTATGATCGCCTATACAATACCATTGCTGTTGTTTACTACCGCATAGTATTGCACAGTTGTAAAACATGGCCGCAGTCATACTATTACAACAACCTGTGGTATCAAAAATTTCTGTGTAATAAAATTGTCCCTGTGACACAAACATACACAAACACAATTTCAAAATCAAAATATTAAAATTACAAATTGAAAACACAATAAAAATATATTAAGTTATATAAGTACATACACCCCACCCAACACAGGCACAGACCTACAGATACACCCCAACATCCACTCTGCTGTTTCCATGGCAACCATCCATTATTCATCGAAAAAGTTAGTTTTACAGTCATAAATGCAAAAACATACCTCTCAAACACACTCCCGCACCTACTAGTGGAGGGTCCACTTCTAGAAAAAATATTTTGTCCCTTGCATATTTTCCTTGTCTGCAAGCAATGAATTGTAAAATCTATTATTAATGCAAACCTAAAAGCATAAATGTTGACTACATATTATAGGCCTTATTTATAAAGCATGCTACAGAAAATAAAGCTCTTCATTTTCAGATTGGGGCATTTTCGCATACCAACAGGGCACTGCACCGGGAGCCGCTATCGGCAATCTGGAGCAAACAGCTGGCAATGCTATATGCTGATAGCAGCTCTTGGTGCATTGCGATCTGCCTTTTTTCTGTTTTGGCACTATTATCACCAGCTATTAGCTGGCATTTAAAGTGTTGAAATAGAATGTTGCTTTTGGCATATAACATCACTTGTGGTGGCTGCGCAGTTAACTTGCACGTTAGACACGCAGCCACCGCAATGAAGGGGTTTAAGTGACACTAACAGATATAACATCAGGACTAACAGGACCAGTGAGCCCGTTGGTGCATCGCCCTGCAGGTGTTAACACATAGTGTGGATATCCCAACAACCTCTGGTATATCTCTTCTGGGAGATTTGCCCAGAACAATTGCAGCTCTGAGTAAAGTTCCCTGTAAGGGGATTACTGTATTTGGTTACCGTGACATAAACTCCAGAACAGGAGTGGTGCACCTCTTGGTTCATCGCCCTGCATGTATTTAAACATGATTTGGTGAAATGTACATGTTCCCCAGACCATTTCCCAGGTCCCAGAGCCATTTACATTAAGTTACCATTAATATTTTACTGTATTTTACCAGAACTTTTAAACCATTTTTCCCCAGTGACTTTAATTGGTTTGTTTAAAGAATAAATTGCAATACCATGTGTTTTTAAGTAGGGCCCTAGACCTCTAAAAGGCCAAACACTAAATTTGTCCAAAAAACTTATAGGGGGGGGGGGATTATTCCTCAGAAGGACTTTTGGGTCCCAAATTGTGTGAATACAGGAGCGGTTAACAAGTGCTAATCCACCACACTAAAATTCACACACAGAAAGCTCAAAAAGCAGAAAAAAACACTCTCTCCAACAAACTCCTTCATTGCGGTGGCTGCGTGTCTAACGTGCAAGTTAACCGGTGATGTTATATGCCAAAAGGATTGGATTTTCAGAACTTTATAGTAGTAATAAAAATAATAATAGTTTCCACAGAGCCATCATTAGAATGAAACTCGACAGTTTCTCTATTCTTCTCTATTCTCTATGTACCACCAGCAATTTAGCCGTTAGCTGGCATTAAAAAAACTTCATGTACAATACCATGTGCTAGTAGACAACTGCAATGGTATTATGTAGGCCATCATACAATTATGACCACGTTTGTAAATGTATGACCAAAACCAGAATTTTACAACTGTGATCATAATTATAAAATAAAATAACATCGATATTACAGCGGTTATCGCAACTTAAGCTCTAAGTTAAATACATAACAATAAAAGCTTCTCGGAAATAAATTAGCAAAATAAGAAAAAAAGTAAAGCCTCCAAATTTTAATTTAAAAACAAACCGAAACCGGAACGAATTTTGATAATTTTCGAATATAAGGGGCTATTTTCGAAAATAGCCCTGAATGTTTGAAAATTATCGATTATCGATTTCGATTCTCGAAAATAAGTTCGGAAACTCGAAAATGGTCCCCGATTGTATTTTCAATAATTTTGGAATGTCCAAGGCTAATTTCGAAAATTAACGAAAATAGCCCCGTACAAAATTATCGAAAATGTCTTCCGAAGTCCCGAAATCCGGATTCAGACGGATCTTTTTGATTTCACAACCGAGGGGTTTAATGCATCTCTTCTACTTAAAGGGCAACTTTGGTCTCCAAACAAGTGGAGTTTAAATCTTTAAAACGAGCCATCAACCACCTGTCTAAGTGCTCCACAGCCCAATATATAAAGAAATTACTGACTAGAAAGTTAATGGGTGGGAGGTTGACATGTGACATTCCTAAGGCTGCTCCTCCACCTCACCACTGGCGAGCACAGCCTCATACTTTAGTGACAGGACAGGATACAGCAAGTCCCTCCCCCTCCCTACTGTGTGAAGTGAAGATCATCACAGTGAAGGTAAATGAATCTTTAGCTCACTATGTGAAAACAGCATTTTCAAGCAGAGTTCTTCCTGCCTGAAAAGGCTGTTTTCACACAGTATTCTGTGGGGGGTGTCTAAGTGTCCCACAGCACCCATGAATGGGTGGGGCAATGGGACCCACAAGTGGGCAGGACCAAGGCCCCTGCTAGTCGGCGGTGCCACATGGGGCCAAAGGGGGCCTGCAAATGGAGGGGCCATGGGGTCCATGAGTGGGAGGGACCAGGGGGGCTTGCACACAAAAATGTAAATATCTTCAAAACTATGCAAAATAAACAATGACAATAAATTGCAAAAATTTTCAGGAGAACAATTCCTGTCAATTTACCTAAAGTCATTTTTGGACCACAGTTCCCCTTTATCACGTTATTGGTGTTAAGTGGTGTGGCCAAAATGACATTTCACACTGGTGATGCTTTCATATTAAAGAGATATACATATTTGGGTTTAGTTGTCCTTCAACAGCTTACAAAAATTATGCAGTGAAATACTTGTAATACAAGCTTCAGTACATGGCTTCCTTACTTCTATATCTTCTCATTTTTTAACAAGACTCCAAGGTCAGTGTGCAGAGAGACTTGCCCATCTGGATTTCGTAAATCTCTTCAGCCTGGGAAACTGATCTGCTGCTTTGATTGTGTTCCATGTTCTGAAGGCGAGATCACCAATTCATCCGGTTTGTGTATCAATAATATAGAATTTTTATTCCACTCTCCCCTACCCCCCCTCCCGTGTAAATAAAGCTTATGTTTACCTATAAAATGAACATTTACATACTTACCTTCCCCAAAGATGCACCTGAACATACTATCAAGACTCAGTCTTTTGCTGCTTGTGTGCTACCTAAAGCTGCTATTGCATGCTCACTTCAAGCAAGCACAGCAGCAGTGAGGCACTTCCTGGTCATAGCTGTCAGTTATTAGCCATGATGTCACGGGCATTCCTTAGACTGACAGACGCTACCAGGAAGCAGAAAGAGGAAGTGCAGCAGAGCGGCAAGAGATGGGGTCTTGTAAGTACTGTAAGTCTGTTCAGCTGCACCTATATGTAAGTATTAATTTTTTTTGGGTGGACATGCCCTTTAAATATCGTCAAAATCTGAAAATTATATTTATATTTATTATATATAAGTTTTGTAAAGCACAACCTTAATAATTAAAAAAAATTCCATGTCATCTTTGCTATATTATGTTAATAAGATATTGAGATAATGCTTGGTTCCCACAAACACCACTGAACTGTTCTAATGAATTACAGTACCTGATTAATTAACCAAATATTTGTCAGATGCCAATTATCCTCCAAGCATTTCAGCAGATTAGAGAGACCATTCATTTTATAATGCACAAACACTGCAATAATAGCGTGGCCGTTGACGGGACACTCGCCCTCACACACCAGGTCTGTGCGGAGTGGCTGTACTCTCAGGGGATAGCTGGTATTACCCCACAGGAACAGATCAGTGTATTGAACAAAGGGAATGGAGAGCCTGCCTTCTTCTAGGACCTACAGATGGAGCTGATCAATGCTTCAATTAAAACTTATCATATATTGTACAGAATAAAATAAAAGTGCTTCCAGAAAGAACAGATACTACTTCATACCACCAGGAGCCAACAGCCTGACACGTTTCAACTTTAGCTTTCTTCTATCTAGCGGTACTTTTCCCTTCTTTTCAGCTGCCAACACTTTGTATTCTGGCAATCTTACCAACCTCCTGTCTTAATCAATCTCAATGCCCAACAATGAAATTACATTTATTTTTCAAAATACATTTTAAAAAAAGTTTACACACAAAAATATTATTGGTTTTAAATGTGCTGATTCTTCAAATTACAACAATACCAGACATGTATGGGAAAGCGCGGTAGCTGTGGAGATATTTAGTATTCTTGCATCTAACATTGGGATTTTATTTTGTATATTTATTCCGAAATGTTACATAATCATTAGCTCCCAGCAGCACATCCAGCATACAGTTCCCAGCAGCATCTTGGTATCCAGCTCCCAGCAGCACATCCAGCATACAGTTCCCAGCAGTATGGGATGTCAAGAACTAATAGTTGATTATAAGACTTGTCCTATATTGCCAGTGTGTTGTATGTAAGTAAAATGTCTAACTAAGTGTCCAAGGTGTTATGATACCGCACTATGTAATGAGCGTAATAATTATGATGGAAATATAATGTAACCACACGGTCGCATATTAATAACCAGGTAAATCAGGGATAGGCAACCAGTAGCTACAACTCCCAGCATTCCCTAATTACATAGTGCTTGTAAAGAAATGCTGGGAATTGTAGTTTTCAAACATCTGGAGATCTACTGGTTGCCTATCCCTGATTTAAATAATGTGTTGGTGTAAAATAATTCTCTTAGTGTAAATGAACTCTCAGTAATGTAAACTAACTTCTGGTAACATAAATAAAGGAAAATTTAACCAAGGTAGTGTAAAATAATGTTCAGTAACAAAATAAAATGAATGATGATAGTTTAAAATATTCCCAGTAGTATAAAGTAACGATGGTAGTTGTAAACACCTGGTATGTGGAAAATGCCCCAATCGGAATATAAGGAGCTTTATTTATAGCATGCTTTTATAAATAGGCCTATATGTGTAGTCAACATTTATGCTTTCAGGTTTGCATTAATAATAGGTTTTACAATCTCTGACTTAGAGAAAATATTTGGTTCCTTTCTTACGTCATTGCTGCAGAAAGAAAAATATGCTAGGGACAAAATACTTTTCTAGAAGTGGACCTTCCACTACTTCTAAATGATTTATGGATGGTTGTCATGGAAACAGCAAAGTGCATATTGGGGTCTCAGTATGTCGTGTCTGTGTCTTTGTGGGGTGGGGGATTTTTGCATTTATGACCATATACTAAATTTCAAAATCAATATATTTTTATGTGCTTTGAATTGTATGTTAGTAATTTTATTTTGCAATCGGTTTATTTGTGGTATTTTTTTTTGATCACAGGGACACATTTATAACCTAGAAATTTCTGATACCATGGGTTTTCATAAACATACAACTATGGCCGTGCATTTACGACACAGTCACAAAATTAAAAATGTTTAGCTGTACAATAACATGGGCTAATAGACAAACTGCAATGGTATTGTATAGGCCATCACACAATTATGACCGCGTGTGTAAATGTATGACCACAACTGGAATTTACAACCGCGATCATAATTAAAAAATAAAATAACATCGATATTAAACGGTTAGCGCAACTCCAAGGTAAATGCATAACCTTAAGCTTTGATTTAAAAAAAACTTTGATTTAAAAATAAACATCTGTTTAGCACTTCTCATTTTATTTGGATATTTAGAACATGTTTATTTTGCAGTATTCTATATCCCAGGCACACCTATTGTGCTAGTTACTGACTTAATGTTTTCATTCAATCCAGACCCAGTCCGGGGCTACTGCCAGAGCAAGTTACGTAAGCTCACCTGCAATATTCAAAGACAACTGGGAAACATTTAGTTTAAAAGGAAAGTTTGAAATCTTTATAATTCAACGTGTGACTAGAGATGTTCGAACTTCGCAAAATCCAGTCTGCTCGAGGATCCGCGAATTAGAGAAAATTCGAAAATTCGAAAATCCGCGAGCAGACCCATTAAAATGAAAAAATCCTTTGAAAATACGAGAAATCCTCGTAATTTCGAAAATTTTCGAAAACGCGGTTCGGAAAAGTTCGGAAGGCTGAAAACCAGATAATCCGCGAACGAGGTAAATCAGCCGCGGGTTCGGATCCGCGAACTGGGCCATCACTACGTGTGACTGGTGTCAAGAAGTGTGGCCAAAATGGCATCTCACACCCCCTTAATTTTTTAAAAAGTTTCTACAGGTGATGCTTTCATATTAAAGAAATATACATATTTGGGTTTAGTTGTTCTTTAACTAACAGCTTAAGTACTTTGTGCAGTGCAATAATTGAAGTACAGAATTCAGTACATGGTTTCATTGTTTATATATTGTCTCATTTTTTAAGACTCCAAGGTCAGTGTGCAGAGAGACTTGCCCATCTGGATTTCGTAAATCTCTTCAGCCTGGGAAACTGATCTGCTGCTTTGAATGTGTTCCATGTTCTGAGGGCGAGATCACCAATTCATCTGGTTTGTGTATCAATAATATAGAAATCATATGTTGTTAGGTCCTAAAAATATATAATTTATATTCCACTCTCTGCTACCCCTGTGTAATTAAAGAGCTGCAGCACCCACCAAACCCCAGTTACATTTTACTTACATTCCCCAAAGATGCACCTGAACATACTTACAAGACCAACAGGGATATTCAATAAAAGTTCTTATCATTTAAAATGGTGCTAATTTTGCCCCAACCAATCAG
The DNA here is from genome assembly GCA_019447015.1 of Hymenochirus boettgeri. Classification (NCBI taxonomy): domain Eukaryota; kingdom Metazoa; phylum Chordata; class Amphibia; order Anura; family Pipidae; genus Hymenochirus; species Hymenochirus boettgeri. The sequence continues at coordinate 300,786,542 of CM033476.1, read as the reverse complement.
ATCTTATTTAACATTTGAAAGCTAACATCTGATTGGTTGGGGCAAAATTAGCACCATTTTAAACGATAAGAACTTTTATTGAATTTCCCTGCAAGTTCCTTGCCGCTTGGGTGCTGCCTCCTGCTGCTGTTGCATGCTCACTTCACTGTCACAAGTTTTGTAAATAACTGACTTAATAAATAAATATTTGTCAGACGTAGATCAGACGGACCATTAATTCTATAATTAACCAATGCCAGACAGATTTGCAAATTTGACAGCCTATATTTGCCAGAATATTTTTTCAGGATTTTGCACTCAAATGCTTTAGTGAGGTGTTGCAGTATGAAAATCTACAAAAAGCACGGGTTATTATACATCCTTATTTAAAACACACACTGTTCTTTAACAGTGAAACAGAGAAAATTTGCAAATGAAATTTACGTATTTATTTTTCAGAATAAAAATATATTTAAGTTTACACACAAAAATCTTATTGTTTCCAAAAGCACTTGTTCTGTCCTCACTAAACATGTACTGGAGAAGTGTATGTAGCTTGACAGGTAGGTAAGTGCCTTACCAAAAGATGAAGAAATCAGCCAGGGATAGAGCCAATAGAATTATTATCCAATTTCAATAGTTATGTGGTGTCCCAGGTAGAATAGGAGGTGCACTCCTTAAAACCTGTGCCACACCAGGTAAGTATCATAAGTCATATAACATTTGTAGGTAGGAACACTCAGGTAAGTATTCAAATAATACTCATTTATTAAGTGCTGAAAAAAGAAGAAAAAGTCATATACTGCTCTTGCTAAATATTTCTTATATGTTTTTACATTTATTATCATTATTGTTATTAAATCACATGGGTTACCCAGTAAAATAATCTGACATCGAGAGCAGAGTTCATGCCTGTTTGGAATCTCGTGTCTAATGTAAAATCCATTTACCGTACATACTCGAGTATAAGCCGAGGTTTTGAGGTTTAAAAATCAACCTTAAAACCTTGCCTCGGCTTATACTCGAGTCAAGAGCAAACTTACCTTAATTCCAGATGCAGCCGCGAGTCAGGAAGGCAAGCCAGCAGTTCCCAGTAGTACTTCACGGGTGCACGATGATCATCGCGCATGCTGGTGGGATGACGTTATCGCGCAGCCGCAAAGCAGTACTGGGAACTGCCGGCTCCGCACAGAGCGAGCGGCACCCGGCAGAGAGATGAAGATTGAAGACTGGCCAGGTACGGTAAATGAACACTAAACTGGGGGGGGGGCTCTAGGGTGGGGACAGTATGACATACAGTAACCCCCAATACCTTTCTACTATAGGTGTTTGGAAACTATAACTCCCAGCAACTAAAGCATGCTAGGAGTGGTAGTTTCCAAACATGTACAGTGGAAAGGTATTGGGAGTTACTGTATGGGATTACTGTACATTTACTAATGCCCTAAAACAATATAGAATCAGGAGGATGGTATATATTGATATATATATATATATATATTATATATTTTATATTGATATATATATATATAGTATATATTTAATAATATTTCTTTCTGATCTGTATTGTTTTGAGGCTTTAGTTGCCCTTTAAATGGATAGCAGAATATCCATACAGTAGTCCTATACAGTAATAGCCATACTGGATTTGGCTATTACTGTATGGGACTACTGTATGGGAATTCTTCTGTAAAGTTTAGATTCATATGTTTTTTAATTTATTAAGGCTCTCCATCAATGATAGAAATTCTGACTCTGCACCCTTCCATTCCTAAAGAAGATTGCTTATATAATACTTATGGTGTACAATCTTGTCCATATGTGGGTGTAATGACACTCCTCCCACCACCAGAGGTACAGATTGGCATACGTGGGAGCAAATCTCGCCCCCATCACTGCCCCTCGGGTTTGAAGCTAGTACTTGTTATAGAATGTAAAGAAGTTATGAGTTAAAAAGTATGCTGAAGTAGAGTGAAGACACATCAATAGTGACTAATTCATTATACAGTAACCAGTAAAGAGAATCCAAAAATTGCAGTATGTGAGTACTATATCTCCCATAAGATTTACTGTATATACTCGAGTATAAGATGAGGTTTTTAGGCTATAAAAATAGCCTAATGTTTGATTTCCTACCATTGAATTCATTTTAGGCGACTGAATATAGTTTTGTCACCAAAAGTCTATTTTTTGTTGACTAAATGTATGTTTGGTTCCCACAGAATATCTTTTGGTCGACTAAATATAGTTTTGTCACCAAAGTATTGTTTTTTTGTTGACTAAATGATCTGGGAACAAACGGCACCCCATAGTGCAACGGTGGCAGCTTGTCAGAGATTTTTTTCAATTTTCCCTTACCCTACACAGGCAGACACTGCGCTTAGCAGCTTAAAGAACCAGGAAGCAGTGTTGGACTGGGCACATGGGGCCTACCAGTGAACCTGACCCATTGATGAATAACTATAGTAGTGGTATTAACACTAGTGCACTTAATCTCTTTAATCTGCACAAATACAATCATTGCTATATACACACTGCTACATAAACTGACAGCTATGAACACGCACTTGTACACCATTCCATGTACTTCTACACACATTCACTCACACATACATACACTACTGCTCACCCATACATACATACACTGCTACACAAATTAATTGACACATGGCACGGTGCTACTCATTCACATTATACACTACTATACACACATGCATACTCATATTTACTGCTGCATATATAAACAGTACTAAACACTTACATGCATCTGCATATACTGCTGTACACATCCACTCACACATACAAGAGTATTACATAACACACTCACAGCTACACATTTACATCTAGTGCTTTACACATGAAATCACTTATACATACCCTGATATACACATACATTTGTACAGTACATGGTTAGACACTCTACACAGCTACACTTGCATACACTTTAACACTCAAATAACAAAGATTTTAGCAATAACCATCATCAGGGTCTAGTGTGTAGTTTTCCGGTTCCCAGCAGGCCAGTCCGACCCTGCCAGGAAGGAGCTTCAGTGGCTAGACTCTCTGCCAATGAGGGCATGCCTTAGGATGCCTACACGCCTGATTGGTCCTGATGCCACTCGGGTACTGCCCCTCTGTGTATATGTCACTTACACACATAGGGACTTAGATGAGAGACTGCAGGACCAATCAGGCATGCAGGCTACCTGATGCATGCCCTTATTGGCGGGTAGTCCATCCACTGAAGTGCTTCCTTCCTGGTTCTTGAGCTGTAGTGTCCAAGCGCAGCATCTGCCAGCGATGCGAAGGGGGAAAATGTTTTAAATTCTCTCACAAACTGCCGCCTTTCTTGTTTTATCAGCGGGGTGCTGTGAGCCATTTTTCATGCCGCTTCATGGTAGGAGTGGCCCAGCATAGGACCATGTAAAGTTAAGATTAACATGTTATTTCTTATTAAGGCTCTCCATCAGTGATAGAAATCACATGTAAGGATAAGGAAAAACAAGCATACTTTTTGTCTTTAAAATGCAATTTTGTGCACCAAGAATTATGTTTGATAATGGTAAATGGCAAGTTTTCCCTTAATCTGTTTAAAAAATATAAACTGGTAAATAGTTTGTTTTCCCATTAATCCCTTGAGAAAAATGTGTACACTTAATGACTCTCTTGCCCTTAATATATTTCCCTTTAAACTCTTTAATAAGAAATATATGGTATATGATACAGTTCCCCTTTAAAAATGGTAATTATACATTACCTAAATAAATTCTGGTAAATGGAAAACGTTTCCTTTAATCTCTACTATAAGAAAATACTACGAAATGGCACAGTCCTTATTTCCTTTTTATGGGAATGGCCCCACTAGGCAGCACGCAAGAATCGCACAATGAAGCGAAATCACAACTTTGTGCGATTCATGTGAGCTACCCTGTGCGTGCGCTACGATTGCTTTGATATTACCCTATCGCAATGCATGCGATGCACACCAAAAATGGTGTTCGCATGCAAAAAGGGTCGGCAGCGCAGGGCAGCGGAGATAGTAGGGCCATCCCTACCCTCTTCTATTGGTATGCGCTGAGCGCTGCGTTAAGGCAAGTGCCGCAAGCCAGCGGACAACTGTCTGGTATGAATTGTATATAAATATATAATTTAACCCATAATATCCAAGCTGCTAAATAATGCACACACATATACGTATGTGCATTACTAAGCTGATGGGGTTTAATGGATTTTATCATGAACATTTTTATTGTTCCACTTTAAATGATAGAGATAGGGTTTCCAGATTTTGAAATACAAAATAGAGGACAAAAGTTAGGAGTGTAAGCATGTGCTGAAATGTTTGGCCACTCCTACTTTGAGCTAATGGCTATTTTAAAGACCAATATTGCCATTTCACATTGTTGAGCCGACTACACTGCCTAAAACTGGCTAATGAACTGGAGGGATGACTAACACTGACTAATGAACTGGAGGGAGGCTAGTATAGAGGAGAGGGAGGCATGTGTATTATCATAAATAAATGGCAGGATCATAATCTGAAATATGTTTTTACTGTAATAAATTTGGCACTTACAGGTACACTTTTAGGAGGAGACCATGGTCTGAAGGTTAGATACAGGAGCAGATAAGGCTGATGGGAATTGAATGCAGGACACCTAGGTGCTGCTGGAACTGGATACCAATATGCTGCTGGGAACTGTATGCTGGATGTGCTGCTGGGAGCTGGATACAATGGACACAGAACTCCTCAGTGACTTCTAATATCCTTATAATTTACTGTGGGGCTACATTATCCCTTATAATACATGGTGGTACCCAGAGTTCACTGTCCTCTATAACATAACTTTATATAGACACAGAACGCCTCAGTGACTTCTAATATCCTTATATTTTACAGTGGGGATACATTATCAATTATAATACATTGTGGTACCCAAAGTTCCCTGTCCTGTTCAATTTTGTCTCGTCGGTCCACAAGGTATTTTCCCAAGTCTTGGCAATCATTGAGATGTTTTTTAGCAAAATTGAGACGAGCCTTAATGTTCTTTTTGCTTAAAAGTAATTTGCGCCTTGGATATCTGCCATGCAGGCCGTTTTTGCCCAGTCTCTTTCTTATGGTGGAGCCGTGAACAACCGACCTTCTTATTTCTTTAGATGTTGTCCTGGGGGTTTTGTGGCCTCTCGCATGAGTTTTCTTGTGCTCTTGGGGGTAATTTTGGTCGGCCAGCCACTCCTGGGAAGGTTCATCACTGTTCCATGTTTTTGCCATTTGTGGATAATGGCTCTCACTGTGGTTCGCTGGAGTCCCAAAGCTTTAGAAATGGCTTTATAACCTTTAACAGACTGATAGATCTCAATTAAGTTATTTTTTAACTTATTTTATAAGGGGGGCAATCACTTTTTCACACAGGGCCATGTAAATTTGGAGTTTTTTTCTCACTAAATAATAAAAACCATCATTTGTGTTCAGTTATGTTATCTTTGACTAATATTTAACGGTTTTTGATGAGCAGAACAATTTAAGTGTGACAAACATGCAAAAGAATAAGAAATCAGGAAGGGGGCAAATAGTTTTTCACACCACTGTAACTTTATATAGACACAGAATGCCTCAGTGACTACTAATATCCTTACAATTGACAGAGGGGATACATTATCCCTTATAATACATGGTGATACCCAGAATTCCCTGTCCTGTATAACATATAACTTTATATGGACACAGAACTCCTCAGTGACTTCTTATATCCTTATAATTTACAGTAGGCCATACATCATCCCTTATAATACATTAGTGGTACTCAGATTTCCCTGTCTTTATAACTCAGCCAGTGTCCTTTTACTATAAATGGACACAAAACTCCTCATTGACTTTTGACATCCTCATAGTTTACAGTCGGGGATACATTATCCATTATAATACATGAGTGGGAATAGCTAAGTCTATGTCCTTGTGCCTCTATAGGGTTCCCTGGCCTTTATAACTCAGCCTGTGTGCTTGTACCTTTATATATACACAGAACTCCTCAATTACTTCTAATATTCTTATTATTTACAGTAGGAGATACATTATCAACTTTATATTTTACAGTTGGATCCTTTAGGGATACATGGTAGGGGGGATATAAAGTGATAAAAAATCTCTATCTAAATCTTTACATATTTAATTCTGATGTGCCTATATTATTATTTATATTATTGTTGTTATTATTGTAGATTTATAGCGTCAACATTTTCGGTGGCGCTTTACAGTTGCATTAATATACATTAGGGAAAACATACATGTTACATACATGGGTAGTGCAAGTAATAAAAAGTGCAAATATTTCAAGTGATGGTCCATTGCTTAATATATTATAATATTTAGCTAATGTTTTGCAATAAGAAAAATCTAGAAGATATGTAAATTCTTGATGATGTCATCCGTGATGTCACTCACTAGTGAAATAACATTGAAATTTGATATCCTCCCTGTGATGTCATAAAAACCAGTAAAACATTTTATTAATTTGTGAGACAGCGATGAAGCAGGATGTTTTTGTCAACTTTTCTGCTTTTGCTGATTCTTTTTTCCATCTTGTTTACCCTCCAGCTCCATCCTATGTTATAGTTTATCTTCTTCTGGTGCTGGTGTCGGTTTTCTGGTCCTGGTAACAAGTTCACCGTTCAGTAAGTACTTCATACTTTACTTTATTTAAAGGGGAACTGTCTCCAATTCTTCCAAATAAGTTAGTGTTGTATAAAAAGCTTCCATGGGATCTTCAATATGAACCTAATCACATCTCTATATACAGTTTGTAAGGATATTTTCAGCCATGTGACCGGCTTATAGTCATGTGACCGGCTTATAGCCATGTGACCAGCTTATAGTCATGTAACCAGCTTATAGTCATGTGACCAGTTTATAGCAATGTGACCAGCTTATAGCCATGTGACCAGTTTATAGTCATGTGACCAGTTTATAGTCATGTGTCCAGCCTTTCCCTGTATTAATTGGCTCTCCATCCCAACTGTCATTGTTAAACTGTCTGTCCAGGTTGTTCCTGTTTCCCACATTAAGCCGTAACTGATCATGTTTCTCCTCTGGGGCAGAGGGGGAAGCAGAGGACAATTGATGTCCAATAACCAACTGGAAGCAGGATATTTCAACATTTACCCAATATCATTTCTCACAGGATACAGCAGGGTTGTCATTAGTCCCTATTGGGATGGGATTGTCCCGACTGCAGGTACGAGATCCTGAGTCCCGCAGTCAGGGCTTAAATCCCGTCTAAGGGCACGGCCACACTGCAACGCAAACGCAAATGCAATCGCATGTGATTTCATGTGCGATTTTTTTGCGTTTGCACTTGCGATTTCTTCAATAAGTATAGGAAAACGCATGCGATTGCGATTAAAAATGCAGAACGCAAAACTGAATCGCAATCGCACCGAAAAACGTGCGGTTTTTTTGTGTAGTGCGTTTTCAATGATTTTTTAAAAACGCAAGCGCAAACGCAAGAAAAACGCAGCAGTGTGGCCTAGCCCTAACAGAGAAAAATGTCAGCGAAGCCCCCTGGTGGTACCCACAGTTCCCTGTCCTGTATAACATATAACTTTAAATGGACACAGATCTCCCCAGTGACTTCTAATATCCTTACAATTGACAGTAGGGGATACATTATCCCTTATAATACATGGTGGTACCCAGAGTTCCCTGTCCTGTATATCATATAACTTTATATGGACACAGAACTCTTCTGTGACTTCTAATATCCTTATTATTTACAGTAAGGGATACATTATCCCTTATAACAGATGGTGGTACCAAGAGTTCCCTGTCCTGTATAACATATAACTTTATATGGACACAGAAATCCTCAGTGACTTCTAATATCCTTATAATTTACAGTAGGGGATACATTTTCCATTATAATACACGGTGGTACCCAGAGTTCCCTGTCCTGTATAACCTATAACTTTATATAGACTCCTCAGTGACTTCCAATATCCTTATAATTTACAGTAGGGTATACATTATTTCTTATTATACATGAGTGGTACTCAGAGTTCCCTATCCTGTATAACTCAGTCTGTGTCCTTGTACATTTATATAGACATAGAACTCCTCAGTGACTTCTAATATCCTTATTATATACAGTAGGGGATACATTATCCCTTATTATACATGAGTGGTACCCAGAGTTCACTGTCCTCTATAACATAACTTTATATAGCCACAGAACTCCTCAGTGACTTCTAATATCCTTATAATTTACAGTAGGGGATACATTATCCCTTATAATAAATGTTGGTACCCAGAATTCCCTGTCCTGTATAACATTTAACTTTATATGGACACAGAACTCCTCAGTGACTTCTAATATCCTTCTAATTTACAGTAGGGAATACATTATACCTTAAAATAAAAAGTGGTACCCAGAATTCCCTGTCCTGTATAACATATAACTTTATATGGACATAGAACTCCTCAGAGACTTAAAAAATCCTTATAATTTACTGTAGCGCTTACATTATCCCTTATAATATATAGTGGTACCCAGAATTCCCTGTCCTGTATAACATACAACTTTATATGGACACAGAACTCCTCAGTGACTTTTAATATCCTTACAATTTACAGTAGGGGATACATTATCCCTTATAATACATGGTGGTACCCAGAGTTCCCTGTCCTGTATAACATAACTTTATATAGACACAGAACTCCTCGGTGACTTCTAATATCCTTATAATTTACAGTAGGGGATCCATTATCCCTTATAATACATGGTTGTACCCAGAGCTCCCTGCCCTCTATAACATAACTTTATATAGACACAGAACTGCTCAGGGACTTCTAATATCCTTATAATTTACAGTGGGGGATACATTATCCATTATAATACATGGTGGTACCCAGAGTTCCTTGTTTTGTATAACATATAACTTTATATGGACACAGAACTCCTCAGTGACTTCTAATATCCTTATAATTTACAGTAGCGGATACATTATCCCTTATAATACATAGTGATACCCAGAATTCCCTGTCCTGTATAAAATATAACTTTATATCGACAAAGAACTCCTCAGTGACTTTTAATATCCTTATAATTTACAGTAGGGGATACATTATCCCTTATAATACATTGTGGTACCCAGAGTTCCCTGTCCTCTATACCAAAATTTTATATAGACACAGATCTCCTCAGTGACTTCTAATTTCCTTATAATTTACAGTGGGAGATACATTATCCATTATAATACATGGTGGTACCCAGAGTTCACTGTTTGGGGGGTGTGGTTGCCCCCATACCATTCGCCGCAAGGGTCCCCGATCCATGTTGGCAAGAATAATAATTGACCAAGATGTGCTATTGTATGGTGACCAAATTAATTATTGTAGGGATTCTGATCTTGTGTCAAAACCTCACTCTCCAAACGATTTGACTGAGTTGAGATAGGTCCAATTTAGGAATTTTGAAACTTGTTCTGGACTGAAGTGTTATTGGAAAAATCTGAAATCAAAACCGTTAGTTGTGTTGGGAACAGTTGGATCGGGGAAAAAGGGGCCATCGTGGCTAAAAACTTAAAAGTAGTGGCATGGTAAAGCCTTAAGTGTGCACAATGGAACGACACTGTTGGACCTTCGTACGCTGTGGGCTTGTGATTGTGAAAATATTCCCAATTTTACAGTTATTGACACGGGCAATATTTATCATGGTTAATGATGGTTTATGTAAGAGGATTAAGGTGGCGACGTCCAAAGATGAACCATATAACTAGTTGTGTGGGTTTGGCAGTTTAATTTGAAGAACTGAAGGGACTAGGAGGGGATATGGGTCTTCCCAAGGAAAGGGGGGGGGGAAATAACCGTGGGGGTGTTAAGTGTCAATATAATGTAACGAGAGTAAGCAACAGAGAACGAAGAATGAAGCAACCTTACCCACAATTGGTGACTCCACCTTGCGGGGTAAGTTTTAGCTATAATTAAAAGATGGGACAAGGCGGACAGAAAACATAGCGTACTTAGCCGGGAGCTCGACTAGGGGCGCTTTAAAACAAGACAAAAAGATTATATAAGGGAACCGACTAATAGGAAGGCGGGTAAAGTAGGATGCTGACAACCTGGGGGGATAGTTAAGCGATAATGGGAGTGGGCTGACAACACGTGGCTCAATGAGGACAAAATGAAGAAGACGTGAGGCATCACGAATGGCTAGTGAACTGGAGGGCTTACTACAAGCCCTGCTCACTGGCTACTAGAACCAACATAGCTGACAAGTACAAAACGGGGTTATAGTACATGGAGGATCGTGGCCAGGACAGGACACAGGCGATGTGTGCTATTAACTGGTAAGCACAGACACACACTCATCATTAAAGAAGGTTTGTCCACGGGCGGCACGCAAAAAATGTGTGGGCATATTCGTCTGTAACTATTATATAATATAAAAGGAAAACCCAAAGCCCACCAAAAAGCATGGGGCTGTCCAGTGGTTAAACAAAGGAAAAATTTAATGGGGTGTACAGACAAAAGCCGCAAACAACTATCAGGAGCTTTCGGGTGGGCCGGCATAATCTGCTTGCCCAGTAGGAGGTGGGGTCAAAGGTAGTGACTTAAAAGCCGTGCGAGGCGAACATCTGAATTGAAGTCTGAGGAGTCAGACAATGCATAACGAGTCTGGCTTTCCGACCGGTTATGCAGGATACCTTTTATGTGGGTCGTGGGGGTGGTAGTGGGAAGCAGGGGGCCAAAAAAAAGGGATCGTGGAGGGGGTGGTCGGGCTGGGGAGAAGGTGATGATGGAGGGATCCCGATGCGTAGGTGGACCAGAGGTGCCTTGGTAGGCATACAAAAGGAAGAAAAAGGCAGGGACCGGATGACAGGATGCTAAAAGCAGGGACGTCGCTACTGCATAAGGGAGGACTTTTGTGAAACAGGGGAACCGGGAACATGGGGCATGAGAAGCCGGGCAGGAGGAGCCAAGATGGTAAGGATACAATAATGTTTGAAGCATGGGACCAGTAGTGGGATTAAAGGTAAATTTTAGTTTAGGGGTGCATTGACACGTTCCCGGGTGTGGAACCAGATTGAGCAAAAAAAAAGTGACTGGCTAACCTTTCTCTTGGTGTTCGGGGCTATGTTCAAGGCCTTGTGTGAAGGACTAAAAGTACAGGGGATGTATGTTGTGGTGAATAACTACAGGGACACTGCGTCAATAATCCTTATAGAAGAATGCATTACCATGGGACCGAGTGCTAAAAAAAGTCATAAAAAACAGAGCTGGGTGAAACCCGTACAAAACAGTAGTCTAGAACTTAAAATAGTAATGCAAAGGCTTTAAATTGGCACAAAACTTGTCGGGTGACTTTTTGTCGCTTCTGCGTTTAACTACATATAGAGGGTACATTGTGGAAATGAAGGAAAAAAACCTCCGGCACCAGAGGAAAAAAAGGTTAAAATCTGTATAGATGGGTTTTCGAAAATGGTCGATATTTCGAAAAGTTATGAGGGACCAAGTGGATTCCATAAGAGGCTTCTTACGTTAAAAATGGACTGAATTTGGTTGTCGGGCGACAAACCAAGTCAAGGTAGTTGATTTACTTGTGAAAAAGCTACGAGGGGCGGGAAAGATGCGGTAATGTGAAGATAATAGTTGAGCAATGTAAGAAGTGGCGATTAAAGATCATCGAGGAGTGAAAATTGGTACGATGGCGTCAGGTAAACCTGAATGAAAAACTGAGGTCGGAAATATAACGGACTGCGGGGTGGGGGGGGGGGGAAAGGGGGTTTAGAACTAGCTTGGAAATGTTAAAACGATAGCACGGTAACTATCGTGAATGAAAGAAAAACATAACAGGATCATGACGGGGAAAGTCTTTAGATTTACACAAAAAAGTGCGCACATGAGGAATAGCCAAATTGTGGCGGTTGAGTTATACTTCCTCACGGTATGGTAAACTAAGATCACAAACGTTTCCGGTTACAACAGAAATGTTCGTTCATGACTTATAGCGAGGATCGCGATTGGGGTACAAATATCCAACTACTGCGGGGGAGGGGAATATAAAATGTGATAAACAAATATGAAACTAACACCTCGGTTACGGGTACTAAACACGCAGTAGTACCTGAGCGTGTTTTATACATAAATTGACCCTATAGATCTGTTCCCTGAACATCTGGCTAAAAAGGTTTCTCGGATAAGGATGTAAAAAATCAGACAGGATCGATGCGGCTAGGCGGATGGACAGGGCGAAAGTGCTTGGGGTCGTTAGTTGACCCAAAAAAAAAACCGATAGCCATGCAACAACAAGCAAAAAAAGTGTTGGGGTTAATAAATTCTTAAAAATTCCTTAACAAAGGTTTTAAACAAAGATATTTGATTTGGGGTGTACAAATGTCAGTTACTATTAACATTATGCAATACCTAGTTTACTCTGTCCACTAATCTTTCTATTTGTTTAGAAAAGTTGGCAGTTGAATGTTATACCCCTTTGCATATAAATCCTTCGGTTGGGACTTTGAGTGAACTTAAAGGCATTTCAAGGGGTATTTGGTTATTATGCGGAAAAAATCACTGTCGGCTTGCTGCCTTCCTAGAGTCGCCAATAACATGGACTGTGTTCTAAATCAGTAAAGAAAGTGGGGCCATAGGAGAAACAGCCCCTTCCATTGCACCTGGAAATTGCGATTGTGAAAACTGCGCAAAGAATCAGATTGAATATCTGTAGTGACCGGACAATATAAACAGGTAGAGATGGAACCAATCGATCACCCACTATCACGGGTATGTGTGTGATTGGTTGGCTGCGAAAATGGCCAGTGAGGCACACAGACATATCGGATTACGTCTACGGATCTTTAACGATAAGTGCAAGGAAGGTTGGATATAACAAAAAAGCTGATAAAATTTTTCTTACGGTCTATCGCCTACCGGACCGGGGGAGGCAATGCCAACGTTAAGGGGGCCATAAAATGTTTGGTCCGTGCATTGGTGGTCCGGAAGGGGGGGAAAAGGAAAAAAGGGTCGGAAGGGGGGGGGGAAAGTTTTAATTCCTAGCCAAACGGCCTGCGCGGGGAATGAATGTAATTAGTATAAATGTAAATAGGTGGGTGGTAAACGTGCTGGGGGGAGCTGTAATGTGGGTATGAAGGTAGGAAGCGCCGGATGTATCAATCGAATCGAAAAAAAAATGAAAGTACATGAAAAATCGGGAAGTTGGTCGAGTACAACCCTGCGTAAAGAGGTCATGGATGGCGATATATTGGTAACCCGGTCAAAAGCAAGGAAACGGAGGATATTGCGGGTAGAGGGCGGGACCGAACGAAAAAAGTTGCATAAGTATCTGGGTAACGCCTGCGAAGAAGTAGCAACGCGGGGGTCGGGATTTCGGTAAAAACACGGAAAAAATCGAAAATATGATGCTGAAAACTCCGGATAAAACAAGCCAGTCGTGGGGGGGGGAGAGGAAAGAATTTAAAAATTAAGTTTGGTTGGTATAATTATGGTTCCCAGGGGACAATTTGGCCCGGGTCTCTGTGTCATTTACCAGTAACACTATAATATTACTATTTGTCCCTCAAAATGGACAGAAACTTTCAAAAAAATTCTCTACATAGACTTCTTTGGGTTCGTTTCGAATTTTCGAATGTTCGAAATTTTTCGAAAATTTTGAAAATTCGAATACGGAACAAAACTTAACAGTTTCATATCTCTATTGTTAATGTGTATGGCCACTTTAATTTCTACTGATTGGCTGTTGGATGGGTCAAACGTGCTCAGATCTCTACTGAGCAACTGAATCAACCCAGGTGCTGGGTCAAGGGAAAGATCATAACGGTCTCTATTAGGGGTCCTGCAAATGGAAGTCAGTATTTCAAAAGCATTTTATTTACCTTTGCCTTATCATTAGCATGGGAAATACTGCTCTTTTATTAAAGTATATGCAAAGTAACCCAGGGGGTGGCACTGCTAAAAACAGCTGCCTTGGTGAATTTGGGACATATGGCTAAATTGTTTCCCACAAATTCGATAAAATCCCGAAAATTCAAAAATTATCGAATAATCATTGAAGTCATTGAAATTGTTTAAAAGTTCAAAATCCAAAAAATCCAAGTTTGTTTAAATAAAAACTGATTGGTGTTTCTCAAAGCTTTAGCGCTACTTTGATTGATTACTTTACTCACTGGTCTCCAAGATGTTGGGGATTTAAAGGGCATGTCCACCCCCAAACTAAAGTATACCCCATACTGGCCCCACTTGCCGTTTAAAAAAATCCTTACCTTACATATCTGCTCCTTATGTTCTCCTGCAGTGCTTGTCCAAGTCCAGGAAACTGAGAGTAGTGTCTGTCTTCCTGTCCAAGTCTCTGCTCCTGTCTTGCCTCCATGAGATGCTAACGTGCTCAGTGGAGCCCTTCTCCCCCCCTCTCTCCACCATCCTGATCCATCCTCTGCAGCCATTGCACCTAGCCTGTAATCCTTTTAATATTCATATACTAACCCCTGCCCACTCCCAACCGCGGCATTATTCTTTAAAAAAGAAACCAAATTATCTTATAGCCTTCACTCCCACGGCGCTCTCCATTGCCAGCCCCACGTCTGTGATTGGCTGCCTCTTAGTCAATTACAGACATGGCTGCTGGTCCGGCCCCTGTTTGAGACAAACAGGAGCCGGGAGGAGACCGCCGTGGGAGGGTGGGCTGTAGTATAATTTCTGCTTCTTTTTTAAGAACTAATGCGGCGATTGGGGGTGGGCAGGGGGGCTACACATATGAAAAGTAAAATTTAGGGTGGAGATGTCCTTTAAGTTACACTCTCTCTAACTAGTTTAACAGCAAATAGTTATTGTAGGCTAAACATTCATCTAATCTTATACTTTTAGTTGTTTTAACTAATAATATTAACTGTTAGGGACTAATCAGAAATAGGAACTTTATGCAATTTTAATTCTGGTTTGTCACATATTAAAATGTGAACATTCCAGCTGGGCGAATGTCTGTTAAATTTAGAAATTAAGGGGGGGTTATGACATAAAGATGTACTAACCCACTAAGGTACATTCTGCAGGTTTATGGACAGCCCTATTATTTGCTCAGAATTTAATCGGTCACAAAATTCTGCTCCGGACCAAAAAAAAAATCAAATCCATCAAACTTCATCTGTAGTTTGACCAAACCCCCCGAAAAAAACGCTATAAGTCAAAACTCTGTTACATTCCTAATTATGACAATCTTTTAATCCTTTGCAGTACCTGGAATGCAAACTCCGAAGTCAGTAAACCTTCCTATTTATAAGTGCATGGAAAGCTTTAGCAATCAAATAAACTGATTGGTAGATAGTGTAGATATCGATAAACCTTGGCCTCTTCTTTTGATAAATATTTGTCCATAAGTGTTATTGAAACGCCAATTGTGCTACATGTGGACCCAGCATCCAATTGTGAAATACCAAAACGGTGCTATAAATTTATTGTCTGGCATATTTTGTAAAGTTGCATTAGAGAGAAAGTCCTGGAAACCATCAATTTCTCCTCCCTGGGTTAAAATCATTAACGAACCATTGAATGCCTGAAAATATAACGCAAAATTAAATTCCAAAATGATATCTAAGGTAACTGGAAAGATCCAAACCTTCCCATATATGGGTTTCATTGTTTGTTTTGTTGCCATGGCTATGAATTAATTGCTGTCAGGAACAGATGATGACATTCGCTGTGGATCTTTTAATGTGTGTTAATACAGATAATATACTAGGATCTGATAATCGTGTAAGATGATAAGAAAGTCCAGACGATTCCATTCTCCTTCATTTCTTTCTTTATTTCCTCACTGGCCTGGTAATTGGTGTCATCATTGGATTGTACAATCCCCCCCCAGGACCAGCCAAAATAGAGGAGTAATTGTGTGATGGCTTTAAAATCACTCCAACTGTCCAGTAGATGTTTGGAACAAGGTACGACTTTTAAATATAGGATCCAATTGACCATACTTATCTAAAAAATGTTTTATCAAATACAAAAAAGTCCCCTGTATAATAAGGGAAAGTAATACACATCACCATTGCTCAGGTGGGACTGCAGGTGCTTGGACCCCCCCCCCCCCCACACACACACACTTTTGTTGCCAGGCCCCTGACCTCCACCACCACCCCCCCTTCTTTGATCTCCTGAGGTATCTCGATCCTCTGCTTTTAAACAGGTGATTGCGCATATGTAAGGTGCATGTGATCAGCTGTTTAAATCACCAGTACAGGACCGGCATTTGTTGAAAACAGTTGATGGTGTGCACCAAAAGCAGGGGATCAAGGTACCAGTCAGGAGGTCGACGGGCCCTCTAGTCCCCAGGCCACTGCCTCATTTGGGAAGTCAACCATTGTCTATACTTTATAGGTTTTGTGACATCACTTGTAGGAAGCACCGTTTTAAATCTTTGCATGGAATGAAGTTTTTTTATACAACATGGTGTGTGCTGCCCACTTCTTTGAGCGTGAGTGAGAGAACGCCACGGATACATCATGGAGGGACCCCATAAATACGTTTTGGTGTCTGTTCATAGATTTATCTATAAATGTGTATCTGGGCCTTACATTCGTTTTTCTACCCTTGATACTTTTGGCACAACATTAATTTCACAAGAAAACAAAAGATGTTTTTCTCATGTTAACACGGAATGAATATATTGAACACCATACCCAACAAAAAAGAAAATACAATTAACTCAATATTGATGGCATTTCAAGAATTTTTAAATAATATATGGATTTTTGTAGTCATAGGGTGTACCTGTAGTCTAAACAGTACTGCTTGACTTCTTACATCCCAGCCAATGATAATCTGCTCTTTTACTATTGCCTCCTCTGCACAAATCTCACTGAGCAGGGGAGAGACAGGAGGGAGAATAAGGACAACATCTTTCAATATCTGGTTAGAAATATATGTAAAAAATGCTAAAAATAGCAGTTGGGGTTAGGAGCAAATAAATTACAAGAGAGCCTTTATTTTTGAGTGGACATGCCCTTTAAATATCTTATATTTAGCTATATTTCAAACATTTTTCATGCTCTCTTTTTATCCCTTCAAAAAAATTAAAAAAAAATTATTCCAATATTGCCAAATTCTTAAAATTCTTTTAATAACCGTACAGTATACAGTATTTTATACAAGTTTCACTGTTCAAAATGGTTCTGTTGTGCTTACTTAAAATACAGCTTTAGATTTTGTTACTTAGAGTGGGGAATATAATCAATACAATACCAAATTCAGTGTAGCTTACGAAAGGAGCGGTATCTGGTAAGCAATGCCAGCTTGCACATTTTTACAGCTTGAAACAATAGATAAGCCACCTCAAAAGTACTAAATAGTCCACCCTGACCTTATATAACATTTGGTAGCATGTTTTGTTTTTGGTTATTTCGGCAATACCACCCACAGCACTTTTATAGGTAATATGAATCTGATTAAATCAACAATTTATTTGTGTTGAAATCTAACCATGTTTAAATTGAATGTGAATTTTTCAAAAAATATTTTAGTATGAGTTACATACTCATTTTTTTGTGTAAATGATACACAAAACCCGCCACAGCAAAGAAAAAGCTAAAAAAACCAGTAGAAAAGAAATCAATATATAGACAACAAGAACACTTCCAGAACATAACAGAAGGACACAATTTTTTTTAGGGTTAATAAAGTGCAAACATCCAAATCCCAATATTTAACAGAAAATATTTTATTAGATGCAGAAAATAAGCAAAGCTAAAAGGGTTTATGGCTGCACTATAGTGCAACTTATTGATTTTGGTCCCATAACCTGGCGATCTAAGCATTTTTCATGCCAAACGTGGTTTTTCAGGATCCTGTTGATGACCATGGCTGACGGTGGAAACATGTTGTTCACTTTGCAATAAAAAAGTTGATATTTTAACAAGTCCTGTGAGTGCTCCCCGTTCTTTTTATTATATATAATATTTACATTAAAACATTTTTAATGTACAATCTTGCGATCGTCGCACCTGCTATAAAAATTTTAATGGACCGATATGATCTATGAAACCAGGGTTCATACGATCAGTGTTGATCCATGTATGGGCACCTTTAACATCCATGGATAATTTCAGTTCATTTAGATACAGCAAATGACCAATTTTTAGTGTTCACCTGAAGCTTTTTTTCTGTAGCTTTAATAAAAAACCATTTTATAAGGTCTAGCATTCCAGCATAGAATTTGATATTGCAGTGAGTAACGCAGCAATACACGCGTTACGTGCTGTTGTTTTGTGTACCTGTGTCCTTTTAAAACATGAAAATTCAATTTTATTTCAAAACAAGTTCTAATATGTGATATGGAAATTCATGCTTTGCAATATTGATGAACCCATTCGTAAATGGCCATGCATTATTAAATGATTATTTACCCACTTACAGTATGTATCAAAGTCCTCAATGTTGTATCAATGTTGCAAAAATATCCTATTTATTTATTATTATATAGGCATAATGTGCCCCTTACAGTGTAATATAATGAATAAAGTCACAGAGGAGTTCCCTGGCCATATAAAAGCACGAGAACCGAAGGACAGGGAACTCCGAGGTGACTTTATAAACCTTATATTACACTGTAATGGGGCCATTATTTCTTATAATATATAAGTTTAAAAAATTTAATTTGAGGCTAGCTCTCTTTATTAAATCCTAACCAGCTGTTTATCCTTTCACTAATTAATTAAACAAGCTATATTCCCTGTCACCCTGCAATAAAATTGGTAAATGAATAAATAGAAATGACATACCAACTTTAACTTTAACAGTCTTTTCTCTGGAATTTTCCTGCTCCCTTTACATCCACTTTCCTGCACTTTTCCTGTCAAACCCTGCAGAAAAAAGATTGATGAAAAACTCAGAGCTTTACTGTGCAGAAAATCCTTCTCAGTCCTCCATGTGAAATGCATCTCTCAATCGGTAACCTTTTAAATCCTGTCAGCCATGACCCACTTCCCTCGTTCATTCCGTGCAAGTGACATTAAACAAGATCTGCGGTTTCTAACGTACTGACAACTTCAGCATGCACAAGAAGTTGTCAGTATGCTGAAACAGCCGCTCTGTTTAACGTCACTTGCACGGACTGAACGAGGCTGAAGTTGGGTCATGGCTGACAGGATTTAAAAGGTTACCGATTGAGAGATGCATTTCACATGAGGACGTGAGAAGATTTTCTGCACAGTAAAGGTCTGTGGGTTTTTTTTTGCTATTTTTTTTGATGCTGGGTTTGACAGGGAAGGTGCGGAAGAGGATGGCAAATGAATGGGGAGCAACAGTGGTATATATTCTTAATAAAATCACTCAACTACGTAGCTGAGTGAATTTATAAGGATATATTCCACTGTTGCTCCCTTTATAATCCAGGCCACTTATAATTATAAATAAATATTCTTTATCGTTTATACAACAGTACCTGAGGATATCCATACAGCTGAGTTATCTGTGCTATTGTGTATGTTGTAGATGCCAATAAGTGTCCATGATGGCTACTGTCTTAGTCCTCTTCTCACATAAAATTGGGAGTTGGCTCGTTGGACTGTGACAGAATGCCAGAGTGCTTTTCAATCCAGAACCTCACTTGTACCTGCATCATATATCTGGAATCCAAGTGTGATATTTGGTAAAATGTTAGAATTGGAATTAATTTCCTTAACAGCATATATGAATGCCAGGTGATGTACAGGTATTGGAATGACGGCCTGTAAGAGTAAACATTTATTTTAATATATTTGGTTCATTTCTCTTTTTTCCACTTGACACTAGAACAGTGGAATTCTAGTGATGGATGAACCTATTGATGACCACCCATGGTTTAACCATTTCTAGCACATTACCTTGCATATCTGGGACAATGTTGTTGGAAGGACTATCCATGGGACTGGGAGTTTTTACAGACAAAAGTGTTTGGTTTACCACAAAACAACTTACTGGCAAATACTTTACATTTCAGGGAAGCATCTCTGGGAAGAAAATGCTGTTTTTTAATGATTAACAGGAGAATTCAATAAAAGTTCTTATCTGTTGAAAATGGTGCTAATTTTGCCCCAAACAATCAGATGTTATTTAACATTTGAAAGCTAACATCTGATTGGTTGGGGCAAAACTAGCACCATTTTTAACAATAAGAACTTTTATTGAATCTCCCTGTAAGAGCGATCCTATTTTAACCATTGTTTGTCGTATGTAAAGTATTTGAATTATTGCAAATGTCTATGCCCGATAAATATTGTTTTTCTTTAATTCCAGCAGGTTTATACTTTTTTGCCAGAGAGCCTTACGAGTTCCTCTTGCTTATTTTAAATGCAACAAAAAATAGCAAATGTGTTCAACTATCAGAATATTGTGTATGAGATGTAAGTGCATTAGATCATTGAACATTAGCATTGACACTGTCTGAAAATTAAAATTTCTGTTGGATACAGATGAAAGAAACTGGCCTTTTATTATGACAATGGTCCCACAAACCCATTAAAGTTCTGAAAACTGATTTGAACCCAATTGAATCGGACATTTTTTCTACTTTTGATTGCAATTGTTGAGCTTCGTTTGAACATTTTTAAAAAATTTCATTAGGAATTTTTCGATCTTCTAATGCAACTTTTGAATTTTCAATTGATTTTAAAAAGTTCTGAATCGAAACCAGGTTGATTTTGAATGTGGGATTCATCTCTGCTCCTGAAACAGTTGAACAAAAAAAAAATCCTGCAGTTTGGTTTGAAACTCTATTGTGATTAGCCTATCCAGCATTTTTAGTACAACACCTACATGATGATTAGTAATATATGAAACAAATTCTGGTATGGGTGCAATATCAAAATGCTCCGTTTAAGCATCCAAAGTGTATTACCTACAGTTAAATGTTTTTTTTTTCAAGTAGACTAGATTTGAAGGTCTATTTGGAGGATAAAACACGTTGTGCACACCAAGAAGGTTGATGCATCAATGTGCTAGTCATTGATTGCCAGAAATTCAAAGCTTATAGATATGGACAACTACATGGAAATTGTACTTACACAAACAAACTGGCAATGAAGGACAAATCATGTAGTCATTTAGTATTCCTTCACATCCTAAAACAATATTAGTATTCCTCCAATAATAATGTCTCCATCTCTGGAGAAACATGGGTTTTCATTATCAGTTCTTAAAGAGCAGCTTTGCCTTTCCTTGTCTTTCATCTTCACATGTTTGAACAGAACCAGGATTTGTCAACAAAATTGTAATGGGTATCAATGACTTTATAGCTAAATTGCTTAAGTTAGCAAATTTCATTCTGTATATTTCTCCTGGTGGCATTCACACTGTAGAATGACTAATATTTTAATATGTTGCAACAGCAAAACAACTAGTGTTTTACAGTATGGCGGACGGACCTTTTAAACCCTTGCTGCTTGTTATTCTAATTACAAAGCTCTCTGTATACTGGGAATTGTCTCTTTTCTGTGTATGCTGTAACAACAATAATTCAATTACAAAAAAACAGGACAAAAATGTATAGGAAATTAGCAAACAATTCAGCAGATTTTAAGTACCTTAACTAATAAACTCAACAACAGGGCTGCTAACTTTTTAAGTGTCAGCAGACGGAAGTTTTAGTACTTGACTCGTTTGGTTTAAAGGACATTCAGTAAAAGTTCTTGGGGCTCATTTACCCAGAGCCGCTATTGTTCCGGGTAAATGCACCTTCCGCGATTTAATATCGCGTGTGGGAATGAGGGTAAATCCCGCTAGGGGGATATTGAATCCCCTTATTGAATCGCGATATTGAATTGCGAGCGTCAGATGCGAGAATGATTTTTGCATAACCCACGCATCCGACGCTAATATGGAGTTAAAGTCGCGCTAACCGGTAGCGAACCAGTTAGCGTGTCTTTAACTCCATATATTTGCCCAGCGAGTCTGGGTAAATGAGCTGCTTATTGTTTTTGCCCCAACCAATCAGATATTATTTAACATTTGAAATCTGATTTGGGGCAAAATTAGCACCACCATTTTTAATGATAAGAACTTTTATTAAATCTCCCTGATGGTTTCTCCTATTACAGTAATATGGTTTCTCATTCATTTTACAATGCACCTTTACATCACTTCGGATCATATCCCAATTGTCTTGTCTTTGATTATTTTCTCCCACCATAGATGTTGACCAGCAAGTATGAGTTTTACTTGTTCTAAAATAATATTAATCAATGAAATTACAAGCCACCTCAAAAGTACTAAATAGTCCACCCTGACCTTATATAACATTTGGTAGCGTAGTTTTGTTTTTGATAATTTCGGCAATACCACCCACAGCACTTTTATTAGGTAATATGAATCTGATTAAATCAACGATTTATTTGTGTTGAAATCTAACCATGTTTAAATTGAAATGTGATTTTTCAAAAAATATTTTAGTATGAGTTACATACTCATTTTTTTGTGTAAATGATACACAAAACCCGCCACAGCAAAAGAAAAAGCTAATAAACCATAGAAAGGAAAATCATATATAGACAACAAGAACACTTCCGAACATAATAGAAGGACACCATTTTTTTTTTAGGGTTAAAAAGTGCAAACATCCAAATCCCAATAATTTACAGAAAATAATTTTATTAGATGCAGAAAATAAGCAAACTAAAGGGGTTTATGGCTGCACTATAGTGCAACTTATTGATTTTGGTCCCATAACCTGGCAATCTAGCATTTTTCATCATCGCCAAACGTGGCCGTTTTCAGGATCCTGGTGATGACCATGCTGACGGTGGAAACATGTTGTCCACTTTGCAATAAAAAAAAGTTGATATTTTAACAAGTCCTGTGAGTGCTCCCAAGTTCTTTTTATTTATATAAATATTTACATTAAAAACATTTTTAATGTTCAATCTTGCAATCCTTGCACCATACTAAAAATTTTAATGGACCGATATTGATCATATGAAACCAGGTTCATACGATCAGTGTTGATCCATGTATGGGCACCTTTAACATCCATGGATAATTTCAGTTCATTTAGATACAGCAAATGACCAATTTATAGTGTCACTTGAAGCTTTTTTTCTGTAGCTTTATATAAAAAACCATGTTATAGGTCTTGAGCATTCCAGCATAGAATTTGATATTCCATGAGTAACGCACAATACACAGCGTTACGTGCGGTTTGTGTACCTGTTAGTCCATTTAAAACATAAAAACCTTCTGAATGAGAATAAGGATTCCGAATAATCTTGGGAGATAATTCAATTGGAAAAAAAAAACAGAAGCTTGAGAGGTAATTATATTTAAAATTTACATTATTAAAATCAAATTATTTAATAATTTCAACTGATTTGTTTTTGATATTCTCTTCTGGTTTTAGAATGATTATGTAACTTTTGGAATAAATATACAAAATAAAATCCCAACGTTAGATGCAAGAATACTAAATATCTCCACAGCTACCGGCTTTCCCCTTTGCTACTGAGATATGAAGTATAAGGACACCCAGACACAACAGAAGGCCAGCATGCTGAAGGAGATGTGTTTTGCCTCGTTAACACCTATCAGGCAGTTTTCTAGCCAGAAATGCAACAATAAACAAGTGCAGCTAAAATACCAACATAGAAATTGCAAGAGAGAACAGTGAGGGACCCTTCATTCAACTGCAGGATTAATTTAGCAGGTGTTGATTGTGTGTCATAAAATACAAATGGTGGAGTGAATATCAACCAGCCAATACAAATGCCAAGTTCTCCAGAAAAACAAACAAATGTCCTAATGATTGATGTCTTGGATCCCATCCAGTTCCTTAACCTGCTTCCAGGTTTTGTTGCGTTAAAGGCGATGACAACCGTAACGGTCTTTTCCAGAGAGAAGAGAGAGACACAGTTAAGATAAGTACACATGTAGTCGTCTGAAAAAACAGGTCACTTCTGTAGGGCGCCAATGAACAGGAGAGAGCAGAGCAAAGATAGTGCGATTGACACAAGTAGTATGTAGCTGAGATGGAATTATTGGCCCTAACAACAGGAGTTCTCCTGTACCTTATAAACACCCCCAGTACAATTGTAGTGATTGCAGTGAAAATAAATGTTGCAGAGATAAAGTAGCTCCTAATGTATCTTCATAGAGAGGAATTCTGTAGTTTCTTTTGACACAATGATCTTTGCTGGGATTTGGCCATCGTCTTCAGGGCACTTCAGGCAACACTCAGAATCTAACACAGACCAATAATATTCAAAATATATTATATTAGGAATCAATTGTATCACAAGAAGCACTGTATGGCACCAAACACAGTTATCATTGTTCAGTAGAGTTTATTATCAAATGAATGAGATTTGCTGGTTTTCAGTACAACCCTTATGATTGCAGTGTAAACTATAAATCAGACAACATTGTAAGTTGTGATTGTGATAGTTTATTCCGGTAATGTAAAGATGGCTATCTTTGTGTGCTATAACTGCTGGCTTTTTGTTCTAGCTGTTATTATAGAATTAGGTTCAAACCTATATCCACATATCACAATATTCATATTTCAGCCTATGGTAGAACACCATTGATTACTTACAATTGTAATTGCACAGAGAATGCAAATCCAGTTGTACAAACATCTAGGGGGCGATGCACCGAGAGCTGATATCTGCTCCTCAGTGCATCTTATCTTATATGTACCTATATGTGTGGTCTAGGGATGAGGGCATCTTATATGTACCAGTCTATGTGTGTTGAGCATGAGGGCATCTTATATGTACCAGTATGTTTGGGCTGGGCATGAGGGCATTTTATATGTACCAGTCTGTGTGGGCTGGGAATAAAGGAATCTTATATTTACCAGTCTGTGTGGGCATGGCATCTTATATTTATAAATCTATGTGTAAAGTCAGCCCTCCAGTTCATTAGCTAGTGTTAGTCAGCCCTCCTGTTCATAAGCCAGTGTTAGTTAGCCCTCCAGTTCATAAGCCAGTGTTAGTCAGCCCTCCAGTTCATAAGCCAGTGTTAGTTAGCCCTCCAGTTCATTAGCAAGTGTTAGTCAGCCCTTCAATTCTTTAGCCAGTGTTTGTCAGCCCTCCAGTTTATTAGCAAAGTTAGTCAGCCCTCCAGTTCATTAGTCCAGTGTTTAGTCATCCCTCCAGTTTTAGCAGTCTCACTAATGAACTGGAGGGATGACTAACACTGACTAATGAACTGGAGGGCTGACTAACTTTTGCTAATAAACTGGAGGGCTGACAAACACTGGCTAAAGAATTGAAGGGCTGACTAACACTGGCTAATGAACTGGAGGGCTAACTAACACTGGCTTATGAATTGGAGGGCTGACTAACACTGGCTTATGAACTGGAGGGCTAACTAACATGGGGGGTGTGGTTGCCCCCATACCATTCGCCGCAAGGGTCCCCGATCCATGTTGGCAAGAATAATAATTGACCAAGATGTGCTATTGTATGGTGACCAAATTAATTATTGTAGGGATTCTGATCTTGTGTCAAAACCTCACTCTCCAAACGATTTGACTGAGTTGAGATAGGTCCAATTTAGGAATTTTGAAACTTGTTCTGGACTGAAGTGTTATTGGAAAAATCTGAAATCAAAACCGTTAGTTGTGTTGGGAACAGTTGGATCGGGGAAAAAGGGGCCATCGTGGCTAAAAACTTAAAAGTAGTGGCATGGTAAAGCCTTAAGTGTGCACAATGGAACGACACTGTTGGACCTTCGTACGCTGTGGGCTTGTGATTGTGAAAATATTCCCAATTTTACAGTTATTGACACGGGCAATATTTATCATGGTTAATGATGGTTTATGTAAGAGGATTAAGGTGGCGACGTCCAAAGATGAACCATATAACTAGTTGTGTGGGTTTGGCAGTTTAATTTGAAGAACTGAAGGGACTAGGAGGGGATATGGGTCTTCCCAAGGAAAGGGGGGGGGGAAATAACCGTGGGGGTGTTAAGTGTCAATATAATGTAACGAGAGTAAGCAACAGAGAACGAAGAATGAAGCAACCTTACCCACAATTGGTGACTCCACCTTGCGGGGTAAGTTTTAGCTATAATTAAAAGATGGGACAAGGCGGACAGAAAACATAGCGTACTTAGCCGGGAGCTCGACTAGGGGCGCTTTAAAACAAGACAAAAAGATTATATAAGGGAACCGACTAATAGGAAGGCGGGTAAAGTAGGATGCTGACAACCTGGGGGGATAGTTAAGCGATAATGGGAGTGGGCTGACAACACGTGGCTCAATGAGGACAAAATGAAGAAGACGTGAGGCATCACGAATGGCTAGTGAACTGGAGGGCTTACTACAAGCCCTGCTCACTGGCTACTAGAACCAACATAGCTGACAAGTACAAAACGGGGTTATAGTACATGGAGGATCGTGGCCAGGACAGGACACAGGCGATGTGTGCTATTAACTGGTAAGCACAGACACACACTCATCATTAAAGAAGGTTTGTCCACGGGCGGCACGCAAAAAATGTGTGGGCATATTCGTCTGTAACTATTATATAATATAAAAGGAAAACCCAAAGCCCACCAAAAAGCATGGGGCTGTCCAGTGGTTAAACAAAGGAAAAATTTAATGGGGTGTACAGACAAAAGCCGCAAACAACTATCAGGAGCTTTCGGGTGGGCCGGCATAATCTGCTTGCCCAGTAGGAGGTGGGGTCAAAGGTAGTGACTTAAAAGCCGTGCGAGGCGAACATCTGAATTGAAGTCTGAGGAGTCAGACAATGCATAACGAGTCTGGCTTTCCGACCGGTTATGCAGGATACCTTTTATGTGGGTCGTGGGGGTGGTAGTGGGAAGCAGGGGGCCAAAAAAAAGGGATCGTGGAGGGGGTGGTCGGGCTGGGGAGAAGGTGATGATGGAGGGATCCCGATGCGTAGGTGGACCAGAGGTGCCTTGGTAGGCATACAAAAGGAAGAAAAAGGCAGGGACCGGATGACAGGATGCTAAAAGCAGGGACGTCGCTACTGCATAAGGGAGGACTTTTGTGAAACAGGGGAACCGGGAACATGGGGCATGAGAAGCCGGGCAGGAGGAGCCAAGATGGTAAGGATACAATAATGTTTGAAGCATGGGACCAGTAGTGGGATTAAAGGTAAATTTTAGTTTAGGGGTGCATTGACACGTTCCCGGGTGTGGAACCAGATTGAGCAAAAAAAAAGTGACTGGCTAACCTTTCTCTTGGTGTTCGGGGCTATGTTCAAGGCCTTGTGTGAAGGACTAAAAGTACAGGGGATGTATGTTGTGGTGAATAACTACAGGGACACTGCGTCAATAATCCTTATAGAAGAATGCATTACCATGGGACCGAGTGCTAAAAAAAGTCATAAAAAACAGAGCTGGGTGAAACCCGTACAAAACAGTAGTCTAGAACTTAAAATAGTAATGCAAAGGCTTTAAATTGGCACAAAACTTGTCGGGTGACTTTTTGTCGCTTCTGCGTTTAACTACATATAGAGGGTACATTGTGGAAATGAAGGAAAAAAACCTCCGGCACCAGAGGAAAAAAAGGTTAAAATCTGTATAGATGGGTTTTCGAAAATGGTCGATATTTCGAAAAGTTATGAGGGACCAAGTGGATTCCATAAGAGGCTTCTTACGTTAAAAATGGACTGAATTTGGTTGTCGGGCGACAAACCAAGTCAAGGTAGTTGATTTACTTGTGAAAAAGCTACGAGGGGCGGGAAAGATGCGGTAATGTGAAGATAATAGTTGAGCAATGTAAGAAGTGGCGATTAAAGATCATCGAGGAGTGAAAATTGGTACGATGGCGTCAGGTAAACCTGAATGAAAAACTGAGGTCGGAAATATAACGGACTGCGGGGTGGGGGGGGGGGGAAAGGGGGTTTAGAACTAGCTTGGAAATGTTAAAACGATAGCACGGTAACTATCGTGAATGAAAGAAAAACATAACAGGATCATGACGGGGAAAGTCTTTAGATTTACACAAAAAAGTGCGCACATGAGGAATAGCCAAATTGTGGCGGTTGAGTTATACTTCCTCACGGTATGGTAAACTAAGATCACAAACGTTTCCGGTTACAACAGAAATGTTCGTTCATGACTTATAGCGAGGATCGCGATTGGGGTACAAATATCCAACTACTGCGGGGGAGGGGAATATAAAATGTGATAAACAAATATGAAACTAACACCTCGGTTACGGGTACTAAACACGCAGTAGTACCTGAGCGTGTTTTATACATAAATTGACCCTATAGATCTGTTCCCTGAACATCTGGCTAAAAAGGTTTCTCGGATAAGGATGTAAAAAATCAGACAGGATCGATGCGGCTAGGCGGATGGACAGGGCGAAAGTGCTTGGGGTCGTTAGTTGACCCAAAAAAAAAACCGATAGCCATGCAACAACAAGCAAAAAAAGTGTTGGGGTTAATAAATTCTTAAAAATTCCTTAACAAAGGTTTTAAACAAAGATATTTGATTTGGGGTGTACAAATGTCAGTTACTATTAACATTATGCAATACCTAGTTTACTCTGTCCACTAATCTTTCTATTTGTTTAGAAAAGTTGGCAGTTGAATGTTATACCCCTTTGCATATAAATCCTTCGGTTGGGACTTTGAGTGAACTTAAAGGCATTTCAAGGGGTATTTGGTTATTATGCGGAAAAAATCACTGTCGGCTTGCTGCCTTCCTAGAGTCGCCAATAACATGGACTGTGTTCTAAATCAGTAAAGAAAGTGGGGCCATAGGAGAAACAGCCCCTTCCATTGCACCTGGAAATTGCGATTGTGAAAACTGCGCAAAGAATCAGATTGAATATCTGTAGTGACCGGACAATATAAACAGGTAGAGATGGAACCAATCGATCACCCACTATCACGGGTATGTGTGTGATTGGTTGGCTGCGAAAATGGCCAGTGAGGCACACAGACATATCGGATTACGTCTACGGATCTTTAACGATAAGTGCAAGGAAGGTTGGATATAACAAAAAAGCTGATAAAATTTTTCTTACGGTCTATCGCCTACCGGACCGGGGGAGGCAATGCCAACGTTAAGGGGGCCATAAAATGTTTGGTCCGTGCATTGGTGGTCCGGAAGGGGGGGAAAAGGAAAAAAGGGTCGGAAGGGGGGGGGGAAAGTTTTAATTCCTAGCCAAACGGCCTGCGCGGGGAATGAATGTAATTAGTATAAATGTAAATAGGTGGGTGGTAAACGTGCTGGGGGGAGCTGTAATGTGGGTATGAAGGTAGGAAGCGCCGGATGTATCAATCGAATCGAAAAAAAAATGAAAGTACATGAAAAATCGGGAAGTTGGTCGAGTACAACCCTGCGTAAAGAGGTCATGGATGGCGATATATTGGTAACCCGGTCAAAAGCAAGGAAACGGAGGATATTGCGGGTAGAGGGCGGGACCGAACGAAAAAAGTTGCATAAGTATCTGGGTAACGCCTGCGAAGAAGTAGCAACGCGGGGGTCGGGATTTCGGTAAAAACACGGAAAAAATCGAAAATATGATGCTGAAAACTCCGGATAAAACAAGCCAGTCGTGGGGGGGGGAGAGGAAAGAAGGTTTAAAAATTAAGTTAATTTGGGTATAATGTGATGGTTCCCAGGGGACAGGTGTTGCCCGGTCTCTGTGTCATTTACCAGTAACACTATAATATTACTATTTGTCCCTCAAAATGGACAGAAACTTTCAAAAAAATTCTCTACATAGACTTCTTTGGGTTCGTTTCGAATTTTCGAATGTTCGAAATTTTTCGAAAAATTTTGAAAATTCGAATACGGAACAAACTTAACAGTTTCGATATCTCTATTGTTAATGTGTATGGCCACTTTAATTTCTACTGATTGGCTGTTGGATGGGTCAAACGTGCTCAGATCTCTACTGAGCAACTGAATCAACCCAGGTGCTGGGTCAAGGGAAAGATCATAACGGTCTCTATTAGGGGTCCTGCAAATGGAAGTCAGTATTTCAAAAGCATTTTATTTACCTTTGCCTTATCATTAGCATGGGAAATACTGCTCTTTTATTAAAGTATATGCAAAGTAACCCAGGGGGTGGCACTGCTAAAAACAGCTGCCTTGGTGAATTTGGGACATATGGCTAAATTGTTTCCCACAAATTCGATAAAATCCCGAAAATTCAAAAATTATCGAATAATCATTGAAGTCATTGAAATTGTTTAAAAGTTCAAAATCCAAAAAATCCAAGTTTGTTTAAATAAAAACTGATTGGTGTTTCTCAAAGCTTTAGCGCTACTTTGATTGATTACTTTACTCACTGGTCTCCAAGATGTTGGGGATTTAAAGGGCATGTCCACCCCCAAACTAAAGTATACCCCATACTGGCCCCACTTGCCGTTTAAAAAAATCCTTACCTTACTATCTGCTCCTTATGTTCTCCTGCAGTGCTTGTCCAAGTCCAGGAAACTGAGAGTAGTGTCTGTCTTCCTGTCCAAGTCTCTGCCTCCTGTCTTGCCTCCATGAGATGCTAACGTGCTCAGTGGAGCCCTTCTCCCCCCCTCTCTCCACCATCCTGATCCATCCTCTGCAGCCATTGCACCTAGCCTGTAATCCTTTTAATATTCATATACTAACCCCTGCCCACTCCCAACCGCGGCATTATTCTTTAAAAAAGAAACCAAATTATCTTATAGCCTTCACTCCCACGGCGCTCTCCATTGCCAGCCCCACGTCTGTGATTGGCTGCCTCTTAGTCAATTACAGACATGGCTGCTGGTCCGGCCCCTGTTTGAGACAAACAGGAGCCGGGAGGAGACCGCCGTGGAGGGTGGGCTGTAGTATAATTTCTGCTTCTTTTTTAAGAACTAATGCGGCGATTGGGGGTGGGCAGGGGGGCTACACATATGAAAAGTAAAATTTAGGGTGGAGATGTCCTTTAAGTTACACTCTCTCTAACTAGTTTAACAGCAAATAGTTATTGTAGGCTAAACATTCATCTAATCTTATACTTTTAGTTGTTTTAACTAATAATATTAACTGTTAGGGACTAATCAGAAATAGGAACTTTATGCAATTTTAATTCTGGTTTGTCACATATTAAAATGTGAACATTCCAGCTGGGCGAATGTCTGTTAAATTTAGAAATTAAGGGGGGGGTTATGACAATAGATGTACTAACCCACTAAGGTACATTCTGCAGGTTTATGGACAGCCCATATTATTTGCTCAGAATTTAATCGGTCACAAAATTCTGCTCCGGACCAAAAAAAAAATCAAATCCATCAAACTTCATCTGTAGTTTGACCAAACCCCCCGAAAAAACGCTATAAGTCAAAACTCTGTTACATTCCTAATTATGACAATCTTTTTAATCCTTTGCAGTACCTGGAATGCAAACTCCGAAGTCAGTAAACCTTCCTTATTTATAAGTGCATGGAAAGCTTTAGCAATCAAATAAACTGATTGGTAGATAGTGTAAGATATACGATAAACCTTGGCCTCTTCTTTTGATAAATATTTGTCCATAAGGTGTTATTGAAACGCCAATTGTGCTACATGTGGACCCAGGCATCCAATTGTAAATACCAAAACGTGCTATAAATTTATTGTCTGGCATATTTGTAAAGTTGCATTGAGAGAAAGTCCTGGAAACCATCAATTTCTCCTCCTGGGTTAAAATCATTAACGAACCCATTGAATGCCTGAAAATATAACGCAAAATTAAATTCCAAAATGATATCTAAGGTAACTGGAAAGATCCAAACCTTCCCATATATGGGTTTCATTGTTTGTTTTGTTGCCATGGCTATGAATTAATTGCTGTCAGGAACAGATGATGACATTCGCTGTGGATCTTTTAATGTGTGTTAATACAGATAATATACTAGGATCTGATAATCGTGTAAGATGATAAGAAAGTCCAGACGATTCCATTCTCCTTCATTTCTTTCTTTATTTCCTCACTGGCCTGGTAATTGGTGTCATCATTGGATTGTACAATCCCCCCCCAGGACCAGCCAAAATAGAGGAGTAATTGTGTGATGGCTTTAAAAATCACTTCCAACTGTCCAGTAGATGTTTGGAACAAGGTACGACTTTTAAATATAGGATCCAATTGACCATACTTATCTAAAAAATGTTTTATCAAATACAAAAAAGTCCCCTGTATAATAAGGGAAAGTAATACACATCACCATTGCTCAGGTGGGACTGCAGGTGCTTGGACCCCCCCCCCCCCCACACACACACACTTTTGTTGCCAGGCCCCTGACCTCCACCACCACCCCCCCTTCTTTGATCTCCTGAGGTATCTCGATCCTCTGCTTTTAAACAGGTGATTGCGCATATGTAAGGTGCATGTGATCAGCTGTTTAAATCACCAGTACAGGACCGGCATTTGTTGAAAACAGTTGATGGTGTGCACCAAAAGCAGGGGATCAAGGTACCAGTCAGGAGGTCGACGGGCCCTCTAGTCCCCAGGCCACTGCCTCATTTGGGAAGTCAACCATTGTCTATACTTTATAGGTTTTGTGACATCACTTGTAGGAAGCACCGTTTTAAATCTTTGCATGGAATGAAGTTTTTTTATACAACATGGTGTGTGCTGCCCACTTCTTTGAGCGTGAGTGAGAGAACGCCACGGATACATCATGGAGGGACCCCATAAATACGTTTTGGTGTCTGTTCATAGATTTATCTATAAATGTGTATCTGGGCCTTACATTCGTTTTTCTACCCTTGATACTTTTGGCACAACATTAATTTCACAAGAAAACAAAAGATGTTTTTCTCATGTTAACACGGAATGAATATATTGAACACCATACCCAACAAAAAAGAAAATACAATTAACTCAATATTGATGGCATTTCAAGAATTTTTAAATAATATATGGATTTTTGTAGTCATAGGGTGTACCTGTAGTCTAAACAGTACTGCTTGACTTCTTACATCCCAGCCAATGATAATCTGCTCTTTTACTATTGCCTCCTCTGCACAAATCTCACTGAGCAGGGGAGAGACAGGAGGGAGAATAAGGACAACATCTTTCAATATCTGGTTAGAAATATATGTAAAAAATGCTAAAAATAGCAGTTGGGGTTAGGAGCAAATAAATTACAAGAGAGCCTTTATTTTTGAGTGGACATGCCCTTTAAATATCTTATATTTAGCTATATTTCAAACATTTTTCATGCTCTCTTTTTATCCCTTCAAAAAAATTAAAAAAAAATTATTCCAATATTGCCAAATTCTTAAAATTCTTTTAATAACCGTACAGTATACAGTATTTTATACAAGTTTCACTGTTCAAAATGGTTCTGTTGTGCTTACTTAAAATACAGCTTTAGATTTTGTTACTTAGAGTGGGGGAATATAATCAATACAATACCAAATTCAGTGTAGCTTACGAAAGGAGCGGTATCTGGTAAGCAATGCCAGCTTGCACATTTTTACAGCTTGAAACAATAGATAAGCCACCTCAAAAGTACTAAATAGTCCACCCTGACCTTATATAACATTTGGTAGCATGTTTTGTTTTTGGTTATTTCGGCAATACCACCCACAGCACTTTTATAGGTAATATGAATCTGATTAAATCAACAATTTATTTGTGTTGAAATCTAACCATGTTTAAATTGAATGTGAATTTTTCAAAAAATATTTTAGTATGAGTTACATACTCATTTTTTTGTGTAAATGATACACAAAACCCGCCACAGCAAAGAAAAAGCTAAAAAAACCAGTAGAAAAGAAATCAATATATAGACAACAAGAACACTTCCAAACATAACAGAAGGACACAATTTTTTTTAGGGTTAATAAAGTGCAAACATCCAAATCCCAATATTTAACAGAAAATATTTTATTAGATGCAGAAAATAAGCAAAGCTAAAAGGGTTTATGGCTGCACTATAGTGCAACTTATTGATTTTGGTCCCATAACCTGGCGATCTAAGCATTTTTCATGCCAAACGTGGTTTTTCAGGATCCTGTTGATGACCATGGCTGACGGTGGAAACATGTTGTTCACTTTGCAATAAAAAAGTTGATATTTTAACAAGTCCTGTGAGTGCTCCCCGTTCTTTTTATTATATATAATATTTACATTAAAACATTTTTAATGTACAATCTTGCGATCGTCGCACCTGCTATAAAAATTTTAATGGACCGATATGATCTATGAAACCAGGGTTCATACGATCAGTGTTGATCCATGTATGGGCACCTTTAACATCCATGGATAATTTCAGTTCATTTAGATACAGCAAATGACCAATTTTTAGTGTTCACCTGAAGCTTTTTTTCTGTAGCTTTAATAAAAAACCATTTTATAAGGTCTAGCATTCCAGCATAGAATTTGATATTGCAGTGAGTAACGCAGCAATACACGCGTTACGTGCTGTTGTTTTGTGTACCTGTGTCCTTTTAAAACATGAAAATTCAATTTTATTTCAAAACAAGTTCTAATATGTGATATGGAAATTCATGCTTTGCAATATTGATGAACCCATTCGTAAATGGCCATGCATTATTAAATGATTATTTACCCACTTACAGTATGTATCAAAGTCCTCAATGTTGTATCAATGTTGCAAAAATATCCTATTTATTTATTATTATATAGGCATAATGTGCCCCTTACAGTGTAATATAATGAATAAAGTCACAGAGGAGTTCCCTGGCCATATAAAAGCACGAGAACCGAAGGACAGGGAACTCCGAGGTGACTTTATAAACCTTATATTACACTGTAATGGGGCCATTATTTCTTATAATATATAAGTTTAAAAAATTTAATTTGAGGCTAGCTCTCTTTATTAAATCCTAACCAGCTGTTTATCCTTTCACTAATTAATTAAACAAGCTATATTCCCTGTCACCCTGCAATAAAATTGGTAAATGAATAAATAGAAATGACATACCAACTTTAACTTTAACAGTCTTTTCTCTGGAATTTTCCTGCTCCCTTTACATCCACTTTCCTGCACTTTTCCTGTCAAACCCTGCAGAAAAAAGATTGATGAAAAACTCAGAGCTTTACTGTGCAGAAAATCCTTCTCAGTCCTCCATGTGAAAGCATCTCTCAATCGGTAACCTTTTAAATCCTGTCAGCCATGACCCACTTCACCTCGTTCATTCCGTGCAAGTGACATTAAACAAGATCTGCGGTTTCTAACGTACTGACAACTTCAGCATGCACAAGAAGTTGTCAGTATGCTGAAACAGCCGCTCTGTTTAACGTCACTTGCACGGACTGAACGAGGCTGAAGTGGGTCATGGCTGACAGGATTTAAAAGGTTACCGATTGAGAGATGCATTTCACATGGAGGACGTGAGAAGATTTTCTGCACAGTAAAGGTCTGTGGGTTTTTTTTTGCTATTTTTTTTGATTGCTGGGTTTGACAGGGAAGGTGCGGAAGAGGATGGCAAATGAATGGGGAGCAACATGGTATATATTCTTATAAAATCACTCAACTACGTAGCTGAGTGAATTTATAAGGATATATTCCACTGTTGCTCCCTTTATAATCCAGGCCACTTATATATTATAAATAAATATTCTTTATCGTTTATACAACAGTACCTGAGGATATCCATACAGCTGAGTTATCTGTGCTATTGTGTATGTTGTAGATGCCAATAAGTTCCATGATGGCTACTGTCTTAGTCCTCTTCTCACATAAAATTGGGAGTTGGCTCGTTGGACTGTGACAGAATGCCAGAGTGCTTTTCAATCCAGAACCTCACTTGTACCTGCATCATATATCTGGAATCCAAGTGTGATATTTGGTAAAATGTTAGAATTGGAATTAATTTCCTTAACAGCATATATGAATGCCAGGTGATGTACAGGTATTGAATGACGGCCTGTAAGAGTAAACATTTTATTTTAATATATTTGGTTCATTTCTCTTTTTTCCACTTGACACTAGAACAGTGGAATTCTAGTGATGGATGAACCTATTGATGACCACCCATGGTTTAACCATTTCTAGCACATTACCTTGCATATCTGGGACAATGTTGTTGGAAGGACTATCCATGGGACTGGGAGTTTTTACAGACAAAAGTGTTTGGTTTACCACAAAACAACTTACTGGCAAATACTTTACATTTCAGGGAAGCATCTCTGGGAAGAAAATGCTGTTTTTTAATGATTAACAGGAGAATTCAATAAAAGTTCTTATCTGTTGAAAATGGTGCTAATTTTGCCCCAAACAATCAGATGTTATTTAACATTTGAAAGCTAACATCTGATTGGTTGGGGCAAAACTAGCACCATTTTTAACAATAAGAACTTTTATTGAATCTCCCTGTAAGAGCGATCCTATTTTAACCATTGTTTGTCGTATGTAAAGTATTTGAATTATTGCAAATGTCTATGCCCGATAAATATTGTTTTTCTTTAATTCCAGCAGGTTTATACTTTTTTGCCAGAGAGCCTTACGAGTTCCTCTTGCTTATTTTAAATGCAACAAAAAATAGCAAAGTGTTCAACTATCAGAATATTGTGTATGAGATGTAAGTGCATTAGATCATTGAACATTAGCATTGACACTGTCTGAAAATTAAAATTTCTGTTGGATAACAGATGAAAGAAACTGGCCTTTTATTATGACAATGGTCCCACAAACCCATTAAAGTTCTGAAAACTGATTTGAACCCAATTGAATCGGACATTTTTCTACTTTTGATTGCAATTGTTGAGCTTCGTTTGAACATTTTTAAAAAATTTCATTAGGAATTTTTCGATCTTCTAATGCAACTTTTGAATTTTCAATTGATTTTAAAAAGTTCTGAATCGAAACCAGGTTGATTTTGAATGTGGGATTCATCTCTGCTCCGAAACAGTTGAACAAAAAAAAAATCCTGCAGTTTGGTTTGAAACTCTATTGTGATTAGCCTATCCAGCATTTTTAGTACACACCTACATGATGATTAGTAATATATGAAACAAATTCTGGTATGGGTGCAATATCAAAATGCTCCGTTTAAGCATCCAAAGTGTATTACCTACAGTTAAATGTTTTTTTTTTCAAGTAGACTAGATTTGAAGGTCTATTTGGAGGATAACACACGTTGTGCACCCAAGAAGGTTGATGCATC
Source organism: Hymenochirus boettgeri (assembly GCA_019447015.1). NCBI lineage: Eukaryota > Metazoa > Chordata > Amphibia > Anura > Pipidae > Hymenochirus > Hymenochirus boettgeri. The sequence goes on along the minus strand of CM033476.1, from coordinate 300,749,521 downwards.
AATGTGCTAGTCATTGATTGCCAGAAATTCAAAGCTTATAGATATGGACAACTACATGGAAATTGTACTTACACAAACAAACTGGCAATGAAGGACAAATCATGTAGTCATTTAGTATTCCTTCACATCCTAAAACAATATTAGTATTCCTCCAATAATAATGTCTCCATCTCTGGAGAAACATGGGTTTTCATTATCAGTTCTTAAAGAGCAGCTTTGCCTTTCACTTGTCTTTCATCTTCACATGTTTGAACAGAACCAGGATTTGTCAACAAAATTGTAATGGGTATCAATGACTTTATAGCTAAATTGCTTAAGTTAGCAAATTTCATTCTGTATATTTCTCCTGGTGGCATTCACACTGTAGAATGACTAATATTTTAATATGTTGCAACCAGCAAAACAACTAGTGTTTTACAGTATGGCGGACGGACCTTTTAAACCCTTGCTGCTTGTTATTCTAATTACAAAGCTCTCTGTATACTGGGAATTGTCTCTATTTCTGTGTATGCTGTAACAACAATAATTCAATTTACAAAAAAACAGGACAAAAATGTATAGGAAATTAGCAAACAATTCAGCAGATTTTAAGTACCTTAACTAATAAACTCAACAACAGGGCTGCTAACTTTTTAAGTGTCAGCAGACGGAAGTTTTAGTACTTGACTCGTTTGGTTTAAAGGACATTCAGTAAAAGTTCTTGGGGCTCATTTACCCAGAGCCGCTATTGTTCCGGGTAAATGCACCTTCCGCGATTTAATATCGCGTGTGGGAATGAGGGTAAATCCCGCTAGGGGGATTTGAATCCCCTTATTGAATCGCGATATTGAATTGCGAGCGTCAGATGCGAGAATGATTTTTTGCATAACCCACGCATCCGACGCTAATTGGAGTTAAAGTCGCGCTAACCGGTAGCGAACCAGTTAGCGTGTCTTTAACTCCATATATTTGCCCAGCGAGTCTGGGTAAATGAGCTGCTTATTGTTTTGCCCCAACCAATCAGATATTATTTAACATTTGAAATCTGATTTGGGGCAAAATTAGCACCACCATTTTAATGATAAGAACTTTTATTAAATCTCCCTGATGGTTTCTCCTATTACAGTAATATGGTTTCTCATTCATTTTACATGCACCTTTACATCACTTCGGATCATATCCCAATTGTCTTGTCTTTGATTATTTTCTCTCCCACCATAGATGTTGACCAGCAGGTATGAGTTTTACTTGTTCTAAAATAATATTAATCAAAGAATTACAAGCCACCTCAAAGTACTAAATAGTCCACCCTGACCTTATATAACATTTGGTAGCATAGTTTTGTTTTTGGTAATTTCGGCAATACCACCCACAGCACTTTTATTAGGTAATATGAATCTGATTAAATCAACGATTTATTTGTGTTGAAATCTAACCATGTTTAAATTGAAATGTGATTTTTCAAAAAATATTTTAGTATGAGTTACATACTCATTTTTTTGTGTAAATGATACACAAAACCCGCCACAGCAAAAGAAAAAGCTAATAAACCATAGAAAGAAAATCATATATAGACAACAAGAACACTTCCGAACATAATAGAAGGACACACATTTTTTTTTTAGGGTTAATAAAGTGCAAACATCCAAATCCCAATAATTTACAGAAAATAATTTTATTAGATGCAGAAAATAAGCAAACTAAAGGGGTTTATGGCTGCACTATAGTGCAACTTATTGATTTTGGTCCCATAACCTGGCAATCTAGCATTTTTCATCATCGCCAAACGTGGCCGTTTTCAGGATCCTGGTGATGACCATGCTGACGGTGGAAACATGTTGTCCACTTTGCAATAAAAAAAAGTTGATATTTTAACAAGTCCTGTGAGTGCTCCCAAGTTCTTTTTATTTATATAAATATTTACATTAAAAACATTTTTAATGTTCAATCTTGCAATCCTTGCACCATCTATAAAATTTTAATGGACCGATATTGATCATATGAAACCAGGTTCATACGATCAGTGTTGATCCATGTATGGGCACCTTTAACATCCATGGATAATTTCAGTTCATTTAGATACAGCAAATGACCAATTTTATAGTGTCACTTGAAGCTTTTTTTCTGTAGCTTTATATAAAAAACCATGTTATAGGTCTTAGCATTCCAGCATAGAATTTGATATTCCATGAGTAACGCAGCAATACACAGCGTTACGTGCGGTTGTGTACCTGTTAGTCCATTTAAAACATAAAAACCTTCTGAATGAGAATAAGGATTCCGAATAATCTTGGGAGATAATTCAATTGGAAAAAAAAAACAGAAGCTTGAGAGGTAATTATATTTAAAATTTACATTATTAAAATCAAATTATTTAATAATTTCAACTGATTTGTTTTTGATATTCTCTTCTGGTTTTAGAATGATTATGTAACTTTTGGAATAAATATACAAAATAAAATCCCAACGTTAGATGCAAGAATACTAAATATCTCCACAGCTACCGGCTTTCCCCTTTGCTACTGAGATATGAAGTATAAGGACACCCAGACACAACAGAAGGCCAGCATGCTGAAGGAGATGTGTTTTGCCTCGTTAACACCTATCAGGCAGTTTTCTAGCCAGAAATGCAACAATAAACAAGTGCAGCTAAAATACCAACATAGAAATTGCAAGAGAGAACAGTGAGGGACCCTTCATTCAACTGCAGGATTAATTTAGCAGGTGTTGATTGTGTGTCATAAAATACAAATGGTGGAGTGAATATCAACCAGCCAATACAAATGCCAAGTTCTCCAGAAAAACAAACAAATGTCCTAATGATTGATGTCTTGGATCCCATCCAGTTCCTTAACCTGCTTCCAGGTTTTGTTGCGTTAAAGGCGATGACAACCGTAACGGTCTTTTCCAGAGAGAAGAGAGAGACACAGTTAAGATAAGTACACATGTAGTCGTCTGAAAAAACAGGTCACTTCTGTAGGGCTCCAATGAACAGGAGAGAGCAGAGCAAAGATAGTGCGATTGACACAAGTAGTATGTAGCTGAGATGGAATTATTGGCCCTAACAACAGGAGTTCTCCTGTACCTTATAAACACCCCCAGTACAATTGTAGTGATTGCAGTGAAAATAAATGTTGCAGAGATAAAGTAGCTCCTAATGTATCTTCATAGAGAGGAATTCTGTAGTTTCTTTGACACAATGATCTTTGCTGGGATTTGGCCATCGTCTTCAGGGCACTTCAGCAACACTCAGAATCTAACAGACCAATAATATTCAAAATATATTATATTAGGAATCAATTGTATCACAAGAAGCACTGTATGGCACCAAACACAGTTATCATTGTTCAGTAGAGTTTATTATCAAATGAATGAGATTTGCTGTTTTCAGTACAACCCTTATGATTGCAGTGTAAACTATAAATCAGACAACATTGTAAGTTGTGATTGTGATAGTTTATTCCGGTAATGTAAAGATGGCTATCTTTGTGTGCTATAACTGCTGGCTTTTTGTTCTAGCTGTTATTATAGAATTAGGTTCAAACCTATATCCACATATCACAATATTCATATTTCAGCCTATGGTAGAACACCATTGATTACTTACAATTGTAATTGCACAGAGAATGCAAATCCAGTTGTACAAACATCTAGGGGGCGATGCACCGAGAGCTGTTATCTGCTCCTCAGTGCATCTTATCTTATATGTACCAATATGTGTGGTCTAGGGATGAGGGCATCTTATATGTACCAGTCTATGTGTGTTGAGCATGAGGGCATCTTATATGTACCAGTATGTTTGGGCTGGGCATGAGGGCATTTTATATGTACCAGTCTGTGTGGGCTGGGAATAAAGGAATCTTATATTTACCAGTCTGTGTGGGCATGGCATCTTATATTTATAAATCTATGTGTAAAGTCAGCCCTCCAGTTCATTAGCTATGTTTAGTCACCCTCCTGTTTCATAAGCCAGTGTTAGTTTATGGAGGGCTGACTAACACTGGCTTATGAACTGGAGGGCTAACTAACACTGGCTTATGAACAGGAGGGCTGACTAACACTAGCTAATGAACTGGAGGGCTGACTTTACACATAGATTTATAAATATAAGATGCCATGCCCACACAGACTGGTAAATATAAGATTCCTTTATTCCCAGCCCACACAGACTGGTACATATAAAATGCCCTCATGCCCAGCCCAAACATACTGGTACATATAAGATGCCCTCATGCTCAACACACATAGACTGGTACATATAAGATGCCCTCATCCCTAGACCACACATATTGGTACATATAAGATAAGATGCACTGAGGAGCAGATAACAGCTCTCGGTGCATCGCCCCCTAGATGTTTGTACACTGGATTTGCATTCTCTGTGCAATTACAATTGTAAGTAATTCAATGGTGTTCTACCATAGGCTGAAATATGAATATTGGTGATATGTGGATATAGGTTTGAACCTAATTCTATAATAACAGCTAGAACAAAAAGCCAGCAGTTTATAGCACACAAAGATAGCCATCTTTACATTACCGGAATAAACTATTCACAATCAGGGTTTATGGCTGCACTATATGTGCAACTTATTGATTTTGGTCCCAAACCTGGCGATCTAAGCATTTTTCATCGCCAAACCAAACGTGGCCGTTTTCAGGATCCTGGTGATGACCATGGCTGACGGGGGAAACATGTTGTTCACTTTGCAATAAAAAAAAGTTGATATTTTAACAAGTCCTATGAGTGCTCCCAAGTTCTTTTTATTATATATAAATATTTACATTAAAAAATGTTTTTAATGTACAATCTTGCGATCGTCGCACCTGCTATAAAAATCTTAATGGATCGATATTGATCATATGAAACCAGGGTTCATACGATCAGTGTTGATCCATGTATGGGCACCTTTAACATCCATGGATAATTTCAGTTCATTTAGATACAGCAAATGACCAATTTTATAGTGGTCACCTGAAGCTTTTTTTCTGTAGCTTTATATAAAAAACCATGTTATAAGGTCTAAGCATTCCAGCATAGAATTTGATATTGCATGAGTAACGCAGCAATACACAGCGTTACGTGTGGTTTGAGTACCTGTTAGTCCTTTTTAAACATGAAAATTCAATTTTATTCAAAACAAGTTCTAATATTGTTATACGGAAATTCATGCTTTGCAATATTGATGAACACCATTCGTAAAACTTTTTATCTGACCATGCATTATTAAATGATTATTTACCCACTTACAGTATGTATCAAAGTCCTCAATGTTGTATCAATGTTGCAAAAATATCCTATTTATTTATATATTATATAAGGCATAATGTGCCCCTTACAGTGTAATATAATGATATAAAGTCACAGAGGAGTTCCCTGGCCATATAAAAGCACGAGACCGAAGGACAGGGAACTCCGAGGTGACTTTATAAACCTTATATTACACTGTAATGGGGCGCATTATTTCTTATAATATATAAGTTTAAAAAAATGTAATTTGATGGCTAGTCTCTTTATTAAATCCCTAACCAGCTGTTATCCTTTCACTAAGTAATTAAACAAGCTATATTCCCTGTCAGCCCTGCAATAAAATTGGTAAATGAATAAATAGAAATGAATACATACCAGACTTTAACTTTAACAGTCTTTTCTCTGGAATTTTCCTGCTCCCTTTACATCCACTTTCCCTGCACTTTTCCTGTCCAAAAAAAAAAAAAAAAAAACAAAAAAAAAAAAACCCCCCCACACCCCCCGACCCCCCAACCACCCCTGACCCCGTCTCCCCACTGCCCACATAAACCAAAAACAAAAAACAAAAAAAACCCCTGCACAAACCTAAAAAATAATGATGAAAAACTCAGACTTTACTGTGCAGAAAATCCTTCTCAGTCCTCCATGTGAAATGCATCTCTCAATCGGTAACCTTTTAAATCCTGTCAGCCATGACCCAACTTCAGCCTCTTAGTCCTGCAAGTGACATTAAACAGATCTGCGGTTTCAACGTACTGACAACTTCACATGCACAGAGATTTGTCAGTATGCTGAAACAGCCGCTCTGTTTAACGTCACTTGCACGGACTGAACAGGCTGAAGTTGGGTCAGGGCTGACAGGATTTAAAAGGTTACCGATGGAAGATGCATTTCACATGGAGGACTGAGAAGGATTTTCTGCACAGTAAAGGTCTGTGGGTTTTTTTGCTATTTTTTTGATTGCGGGTTTGACAGGGAAGGTGGGGAGGAGGAGGCAAATGAATGGGAGCAACAGTGTATATATCCTTATAAAAATCACTCAGCTACGTAGTTGAGTGATTTTTATAAGGATATATTCCACTGTTGCTCCCTTTATAATCCAGGCCACTTATATATTATAAAATAAATATTCTTTATCGTTTATACAACAGTACCTGAGGATATCCATACAGCTGAGTTATCTGTGCTATTGTGTATGTTGTAGATGCCAATAAGTGTCCAATGATGGCTACTGTCTTAGTCCTCTTCTCACATATATAATTGGGAGTTGTTTCTTTGGTCTGTGACAGAATGCTCAGAGTGCTTTTCAATGCCAGAACCTCACTTGTACCTGCATCATATATCTGGAATCCAAGTGTGATATTTGGTAAAATGTTAGAATTGGAATTAATTTCCTTAACAGCATATATGAATGCCAGGTGATGTACCAGGTATTGGAATGACGGCCTGTAAGAGTAAACATTTATTTTAATAGTATTTGGTTCATTTCTCTTTTTTCCACTTGAACACTAGAACAGTGGAATTCTAGTGATGGATGAACCTATTGATGACCACCCATGGTTTAACCATTTCTAGCACATTAAACTTGCATATCTGGGACAATGTTATTGGAAGGACTATCCATGGGACTGGGAGTTTTTACAGACAGAAGTGTTTGGTTTACCACAAAACAAACTTACTGGCAAATACTTTACATTTCAGAGGAAGCATCTCTGGGAAGAAAATGCTGTTTTTTAAATGATTAACAGGGAGATTCAATAAAAGTTCTTATTGTTGAAAATGGTGCTAATTTTGCCCCAAACAATCAGATGTTATTTAACATTTGAAAGCTAACATCTGATTGGTTGGGGCAAAACTAGCACCATTTTTAACAATAAGAACTTTTATTGAATCTCCCTGTAAGAGCGATCCTATTTTAACCATTGTTTGTCGTATGTAAAGTATTTGAATTATTGCAAATGTCTATGCCCTGATAAATATTGTTTTTCTTTAATTCCAGCAGGTTATACTTTTTGCCAGAGAGCCTTACGAGTTCCTCTTGCTTATTTTAAATGCAACAAAAAATAGCAAAGTGTTCAACTATCAGAATATTGTGTATGAGATGTAAGTGCATTAGATCATTGAACATTAGCATTGACACTGTCTGAAAATTAAAAATTTCTGTTGGATTACAGATGAAAGAAACTGGCCTGTTTTATTATGACAATGGTCCCACAGAACCCATTAAAGTTCTGAAAATCTGATTTGAACCCAATTGAATCGGACATTTTTCTACTTTTGATTGCAATTGTTGAGCATTCGTTTGAACATTTTTAAAAATTTCATTAGGAATTTTTCGATCTTCTAATGCAACTTTTTGAATTTTCAATTGATTTTCAAAAAGTTCTGAATCGAAACCAGGTTGATTTTGAATGTGGGATTCATCTCTGCTCCTGAAACAGATGAACAACAAAAAAAAATCCTGCAGTTTGGTTTGAAACTCTATTGTGATTAGCCTATCCAGCATTTTTAGTACAACACCTACATGATGATTAGTAATATATGAAACAAATTCTGGTATGGGTGCAATAATCAAAATGCTCCGTTTAAGCATCCAAAGTGTATATACCTACAGTTAAATGTGTTTTTTTCAAGTAGACTAGATTTGAAGGTCTATTTGGAAGGATAAACACACGTTTTGCCATCCAAGAAGGTTGATGCAATCAATGTGCTAGTCATTGATTGCCAAGAAATTCAAAGCTTATAGATATGGACAACTACATGGAAATTGTACTTACACAAAACAAACTGGCAATGAAGGACAAATCATGTAGTCATTTAGTATTCCTTCACATCCTAAAACAATATTTAGTATTCCTCCAATAATAATGTCTCCATCTCTGGAGAAACATACAGGGTTTTCATTATCAGTTCTTAAAGAGCAGCTTTGCCTTTCATCTTGTCTTTCATCTTCACATGTTTGAACAGAACCAGGATTTGTCAACAAAATTGTAATGGGTATCAATGACTTTATAGCTAAATTGCTTAAGTTAGCAAATTTCATTCTGTATAATTTCTCCTGGTGGCATTCACACTGTAGAATGACTAATATTTTAATATGTTGCAAACAGCAAAACAACTAGTGTTTTACAGTATGGCGGACGGACCTTTTAAACCCTTGCTGCTTGTTATTCTAATTACAAAGCTCTCTGTATACTGGGAATTGTCTTCTATTTCTGTGTATGCTGTAACAACAATAATTCAATTTACAAAAAAACAGGACAAAAATGTATAGGAAATTAGCAAACAAATTCAGCAGATTTTAAGTACCTTAACTAATAAACTCAACAACAGGGCTGCTAACTTTTTAAGTGTCAGCAGAAGGAAGTTTTAGTACTTGACTCGTTTGGTTTAAAGGACATTCAGTAAAAGTTCTTGGGGCTCATTTACCCAGAGCCGCTATTGTTCCGGGTAAATGCACCTTCCGCGATTTAATATCGCGTGTGTGAATGAGGGTAAATCCCGCTAGGGGGATATTGAATCCCCTTATTGAATCGCGATATTGAATTGCGAGCGTCAGATGCGAGAATGATTTTTGCATAACCCACGCATCCGACGCTAATATGGAGTTAAAGTCGCGCTAACCGGTAGCGAACCAGTTAGCGTGTCTTTAACTCCATATATTTGCCCAGCGAGTCTGGGTAAATGAGCCTGCTTATTGTTTTGCCCCAACCAATCAGATATTATTTAACATTTGAAATCTGATTTGGGGCAAAATTAGCACCATTTTTAATGATAAGAACTTTTATTGAATCTCCCTGATGGTTTCTCCTATATACAGTATATGGTTTCTCATTCATTTTACAATGCACCTTTACATCACTTCGGATCATATCCCAATTGTCTTGTCTTTGATTATTTTCTCCCACCATAGATGTTGACCCTGGAAATGCCATTTTATTCAAACAGTCTAATATTGTTATATGGAAATTCATGCTTTGCAATTTGATGAACCCATTCGTAAATGGCCATGCATTATTAAATGATTATTTACCCACTTACAGTATGTATCAAAGTCCTCAATGTTGTATCAATGTTGCAAAAATATCCTATTTATTATATATTATATAAGGCATAATGTGCCCCTTACAGTGTAATATAATGATATAAAGTCACAGAGGAGTTCCTGGCCATATAAAAGCACGAGACCGAAGGACAGGGAACCCGAGGTGACTTTATAAACCTTATATTACACTGTAATGGGCGCCATTATTTCTTATAATATATAAGTTTAAAAAAATGTAATTTGATGGCTAGTCTCTTTATTAAATCCCTAACCAGCTGTTATCCTTTCACTAAGTAATTAAACAAGCTATATTTCCCTGTCGCCCTGCAATAAAATTGGTAAATGAATAAATAGAAATGAATACATACACTTTAACTTTAACAGTCTTTTCTCTGGAATTTTCCTGCTCCCTTTACATCCACTTTCCCTGCACTTTTCCTGTCAAAACCCTGCAAGAAAAAATTGATGAAAAACTCAGAGCTTTACTGTGCAGAAAATCCTTCTCAGTCCTCCATGTGAAATGCCTCTCTCAATCGTAACCTTTTAAATCCTGTCAGCCATGACCCAACTTCACCTCGTTCAGTCCCGTGCAAGGACTTAAACAGATCTGCGGTTTTCAACGTACTGACAACTTCAGCATGCACAAGAAGTTTGCAGTATGCTGAAACAGCCGCTCTGTTTACGTCACTTGCACGGACTGAACGAGGCTGAAGTTGGGTCATGGCTGACAGGATTTAAAAGGTTACCGATTGAGAGATGCATTTCACATGGAGGACTGAGAAGGATTTTCTGCACAGTAAAGGTCTGTGGGTTTTTTTTGCTATTTTTTTGATTGCTGGGTTTGACAGGGAAGGTGCGGAGGAGATGGCAAATGAATGGGGAGCAACAGTGGTATATATTCTTATAAAAATCACTCAACTACGTAGCTGAGTGAATTTTATAAGGATATATTCCACTGTTGCTCCCTTTATAATCCAGGCCACTTTATATTATAAATAAATATTCTTTATCGTTATACAACAGTACTGAGGATATCCATACAGCTGAGTTATCTGTGCTATTGTTATGTTGTAGATGCCAATAAGTGTCCATGATGGCTACTGTCTTAGTCCTCTTCTCACATATAAATTGGGAGTTGGCTCGTGGGACTGTGACAGAATGCTCAGAGTGCTTTTCAATGCCAGAACCTCACTTGTACCTGCATCATATATCTGGAATCCAAGTGTGATATTTGGTAAAATGTTAGAATTGGAATTAATTTCCTTAACAGCATATATGAATGCCAGGTGATGTAAGTCCCATAACCTGGCGATCTAAGCATTTTTCATCGCCAAACGTGGTTTTCAGGATCCTGGTGATGACCATGGCTGACGGTGGAAACATGTTGTCCACTTTGCAATAAAAAAAAGTTGATATTTTAACAAGTCCTGTGAGTGCTCCCAAGTTCTTTTTATTATATATAAATATTTACATTAAAAACATTTTTAATGTACAATCTTGCAATCCTTGCACCAGCTATAAAAATTTTAATGGACCGATATTGATCATATGAAACCAGGGTTCATACGATCAGTGTTGATCCATGTATGGGCACCTTTAACATCCATGGATAATTTCAGTTCATTTATAGTGGTCACCTGAAGCTTTTTTTCTGTAGCTTTATATAAAAAACCATGTTATAAGGTCTTAGCATTCCAGCATAGAATTTGATATTGCATGAGTAACGCAGCAATACACAGCGTTACGTGCGGTTTGTGTACCTGTTAGTCCATTTAAAACATAGAATACTAAATATCTCCACAGCTACCGCGCTTTCCCCTTTGCTACTCAGATATGAAGGTATAAAGGACACCCAGACACAACAGAAGCATAGGAGAGGAATTCTGTAGTTCTTTTGACACAATGATCTTTGCTGGGATTTGGCCATTCGTCTTCAGGGCACTTCAGGCAACACTCAGAATCTAAACAGACCAATAATATTCAAAATATATTATATTAGGAATCAATTGTATCACAGAAAGCACTGTATGGCACCAAACACAGTTATCATTGTTCAGTAGAGTTTATTATCAAATGAATGAGATTTGCTGGTTATTTAGTACATAACCCTTATGATTGCAGTGTAAACTATAAATCAGACAACATTGTAAGTTATGATTGTGAATAGTTTATTCCGGTAATGTAAAGATGGCTATCTTTGTACTATCACAATCACAACTTACAATGTTGTCTGATTTATAGTTTACACTGCAATCATAAGGGTTTGTACTGAAAACCAGCAAATCTCATTCATTTGATAATAAACTCTACTGAACAATGATAACTGTGTTTGGTGCCATACAGTGCTTCTTGTGATACAATTGATTCCTAATATAATATATTTGAATATTATTGGTCTGTTTAGATTCTGAGTGTTGCCTGAAGTGCCCTGAAGACGATGGCCAAATCCCAGCAAAGATCATTGTGTCAAAAGAAACTACAGAATTCCTCTCTATGAAGATACATTAGGAGCTACTTTATCTCTGCAACATTTATTTTCACTGCATCACTACAATTGTACTGGGGGTGTTTATAAGGTACAGGAGAACTCCTGTTGTTAGGGCCAATAATTCCATCTCAGCTACATACTACTTGTGTCAATCGCACTATCTTTGCTCTGCTCTCTCCTGTTCATTGGCGCCCTACAGAAGTGACCTGTTTTTTCAGACGACTACATGTGTACTTATCTTAACTGTGTCTCTCTCTTCTCTCTGGAAAAGACCGTTACGGTTGTCATCGCCTTTAACGCAACAAAACCTGGAAGCAGGTTAAGGAACTGGATGGGATCCAAGACATCAATCATTAGGACATTGTTTGTTTTTCTGGAGAACTTGGCATTTGTATTGGCTGGTTGATATTCACTCCACCATTTGTATTTTATGACACACAATCAACACCTGCTAAATTAATCCTGCAGTTGAATGAAGGGTCCCTCACTGTTCTCTCTTGCAATTTCTATGTTGGTATTTTAGCTGCACTTGTTTATTGTTGCATTTCTGGCTAGAAAACTGCCTGATAGGTGTTAACGAGGCAAAACACATCTCCTTCAGCATGCTGGCCTTCTGTTGTGTCTGGGTGTCCTTATACTTCATATCTCAGTAGCAAAGGGGAAAGCCGGTAGCTGTGGAGATATTTAGTATTCTTGCATCTAACGTTGGGATTTTATTTTGTATATTTATTCCAAAAGTTACATAATCATTCTAAAACCAGAAGAGAATATCAAAAACAAATCAGTTGAAATTATTAAATAATTTGATTTTAATAATGTAAATTTTAAATATAATTACCTCTCAAGCTTCTGTTTTTTTTTTCCAATTGAATTATCTCCCAAGATTATTCGGAATCCTTATTCTCATTCAGAAGGTTTTTATGTTTTAAATGGACTAACAGGTACACAAACCGCACGTAACGCTGTGTATTGTGCGTTACTCATGGAATATCAAATTCTATGCTGGAATGCTCAAGACCTATAACATGGTTTTTTTATATAAAGCTACAGAAAAAAAGCTTCAAGTGACACTATAAAATTGGTCATTTGCTGTATCTAAATGAACTGAAATTATCCATGGATGTTAAAGGTGCCCATACATGGATCAACACTGATCGTATGAACCTGGTTTCATATGATCAATATCGGTCCATTAAAATTTTATAGTATGGTGCAAGGATTGCAAGATTGAACATTAAAAATGTTTTTAATGTAAATATTTATATAAATAAAAAGAACTTGGGAGCACTCACAGGACTTGTTAAAATATCAACTTTTTTTTATTGCAAAGTGGACAACATGTTTCCACCGTCAGCATGGTCATCACCAGGATCCTGAAAACGGCCACGTTTGGCGATGATGAAAAATGCTAGATTGCCAGGTTATGGGACCAAAATCAATAAGTTGCACTATAGTGCAGCCATAAACCCCTTTAGTTTTGCTTATTTTCTGCATCTAATAAAATTATTTTCTGTTAATTATTGGGATTTGGATGTTTGCACTTTTTAACCCTAAAAAAAAAATGTGTGTCCTTCTATTATGTTCGGAAGTGTTCTGTTGTCTATATATGATTTTCCTTTCTATGGTTTATTAGCTTTTTCTTTTGCTGTGGCGGGTTTTGTGTATCATTTACACAAAAAAATGAGTATGTAACTCATACTAAAATATTTTTTGAAAAATCACATTTCAATTTAAACATGGTTAGATTTCAACACAAATAAATCGTGATTTAATCAGATTCATATTACCTAATAAAAGTGCTGTGGGTGGTATTGCCGAAATTACCAAAAACAAAACTATGCTACCAAATGTTATATAAGGTCAGGGTGGACTATTTAGTACTTTTGAGGTGGCTTGTAATTCTCTTGATTAATATTATTTTAGAACAAGTAAAACTCATACCTGCTGGTCAACATCTATGGTGGGAGAGAAAATAATCAAAGACAAGACAATTGGGATATGATCCGAAGTGATGTAAAGGTGCATTGTAAAATGAATGAGAAACCATATTACTGTAATAGGAGAAACCATCAGGGAGATTTAATAAAAGTTCTTATCATTAAAATGGTGGTGCTAATTTTGCCCCAAATCAGATTTCAAATGTTAAATAATATCTGATGGTTGGGGCAAAACAATAAGCAGGCTCATTTACCCAGACTCGCTGGGCAAATATATGGAGTTAAAGACACGCTAACTGGTTCGCTACCGGTTAGCGCGACTTTAACTCCATATTAGCGTCGGATGCGTGGGTTATGCAAAAATCATTCTCGCATCTGACGCTCGCAATTCAATATCGCGATTCAATAAGGGGATTCAAATCCCCCTAGCGGGATTTACCCTCATTCCCACACGCGATATTAAATCGCGGAAGGTGCATTTACCCGGAACAATAGCGGCTCTGGGTAAATGAGCCCCAAGAACTTTTACTGAATGTCCTTTAAACCAAACGAGTCAAGTACTAAAACTTCCGTCTGCTGACACTTAAAAAGTTAGCAGCCCTGTTGTTGAGTTTATTAGTTAAGGTACTTAAAATCTGCTGAATTGTTTGCTAATTTCCTATACATTTTTGTCCTGTTTTTTTGTAATTGAATTATTGTTGTTACAGCATACACAGAAATAGAGACAATTCCCAGTATACAGAGAGCTTTGTAATTAGAATAACAAGCAGCAAGGGTTTAAAAGGTCCGTCCGCCATACTGTAAAACACTAGTTGTTTTGCTGTTGCAACATATTAAAATATTAGTCATTCTACAGTGTGAATGCCACCAGGAGAAATATACAGAATGAAATTTGCTAACTTAAGCAATTTAGCTATAAAGTCATTGATACCCATTACAATTTTGTTGACAAATCCTGGTTCTGTTCAAACATGTGAAGATGAAAGACAAGTGAAAGGCAAAGCTGCTCTTTAAGAACTGATAATGAAAACCCGATGTTTCTCCAGAGATGGAGACATTATTATTGGAGGAATACTAATATTGTTTTAGGATGTGAAGGAATACTAAATGACTACATGATTTGTCCTTCATTGCCAGTTTGTTTGTGTAAGTACAATTTCCATGTAGTTGTCCATATCTATAAGCTTTGAATTTCTGGCAATCAATGACTAGCACATTGATGCATCAACCTTCTGGTGTGCACAACGTGTGTTATCCTCCAAATAGACCTTCAAATCTAGTCTACTTGAAAAAAAAAACATTTAACTGTAGGTAATACACTTTGGATGCTTAAACGGAGCATTTTGATATTGCACCCATACCAGAATTTGTTTCATATATTACTAATCATCATGTAGGTGTTGTACTAAAAATGCTGGATAGGCTAATCACAATAGAGTTTCAAACCAAACTGCAGGATTTTTTTTTTGTTCAACTGTTTCGGAGCAGAGATGAATCCCACATTCAAAATCAACCTGGTTTCGATTCAGAACTTTTTAAAATCAATTGAAAATTCAAAAGTTGCATTAGAAGATCGAAAAATTCCTAATGAAATTTTTTAAAAATGTTCAAACGAAGCTCAACAATTGCAATCAAAAGTAGAAAAATGTCCGATTCAATTGGGTTCAAATCAGTTTTCAGAACTTTAATGGGTTTGTGGGACCATTGTCATAATAAAAGGCCAGTTTCTTTCATCTGTTATCCAACAGAAATTTTAATTTTCAGACAGTGTCAATGCTAATGTTCAATGATCTAATGCACTTACATCTCATACACAATATTCTGATAGTTGAACATTTGCTATTTTTTGTTGCATTTAAAATAAGCAAGAGGAACTCGTAAGGCTCTCTGGCAAAAAGTATAAACCTGCTGGAATTAAAGAAAAACAATATTTATCGGGCATAGACATTTGCAATAATTCAAATACTTTACATACGACAAACAATGGTTAAAATAGGATCGCTCTTACAGGGAGATTCAATAAAAGTTCTTATTGTTAAAAATGGTGCTAGTTTTGCCCCAACCAATCAGATGTTAGCTTTCAAATGTTAAATAACATCTGATTGTTTGGGGCAAAATTAGCACCATTTTCAACAGATAAGAACTTTTATTGAATTCTCCTGTTAATCATTAAAAAACAGCATTTTCTTCCCAGAGATGCTTCCCTGAAATGTAAAGTATTTGCCAGTAAGTTGTTTTGTGGTAAACCAAACACTTTTGTCTGTAAAAACTCCCAGTCCCATGGATAGTCCTTCCAACAACATTGTCCCAGATATGCAAGGTAATGTGCTAGAAATGGTTAAACCATGGGTGGTCATCAATAGGTTCATCCATCACTAGAATTCCACTGTTCTAGTGTCAAGTGGAAAAAAGAGAAATGAACCAAATATATTAAAATAAAATGTTTACTCTTACAGGCCGTCATTCCAATACCTGTACATCACCTGGCATTCATATATGCTGTTAAGGAAATTAATTCCAATTCTAACATTTTACCAAATATCACACTTGGATTCCAGATATATGATGCAGGTACAAGTGAGGTTCTGGATTGAAAAGCACTCTGGCATTCTGTCACAGTCCAACGAGCCAACTCCCAATTTTATGTGAGAAGAGGACTAAGACAGTAGCCATCATGGAACTTATTGGCATCTACAACATACACAATAGCACAGATAACTCAGCTGTATGGATATCCTCAGGTACTGTTGTATAAACGATAAAGAATATTTATTTATAATATATAAGTGGCCTGGATTATAAAGGGAGCAACAAGTGGAATATATCCTTATAAATTCACTCAGCTACGTAGTTGAGTGATTTTATAAGAATATATACCACTGTTGCTCCCCATTCATTTGCCATCCTCTTCCGCACCTTCCCTGTCAAACCCAGCAATCAAAAAAAATAGCAAAAAAAACCCACAGACCTTTACTGTGCAGAAAATCTTCTCACGTCCTCCATGTGAAATGCATCTCTCAATCGGTAACCTTTTAAATCCTGTCAGCCATGACCCACTTCAGCCTCGTTCAGTCCGTGCAAGTGACGTTAAACAGAGCGGCTGTTTCAGCATACTGACAACTTCTTGTGCATGCTGAAGTTGTCAGTACGTTAGAAACCGCAGATCTTGTTTAATGTCACTTGCACGGAATGAACGAGGGAAGTGGGTCATGGCTGACAGGATTTAAAAGGTTACCGATTGAGAGATGCTTTCACATGGAGGACTGAGAAGGATTTTCTGCACAGTAAAGCTCTGAGTTTTTCATCAATCTTTTTTCTGCAGGGTTTGACAGGAAAAGTGCAGGAAAGTGGATGTAAAGGGAGCAGGAAAATTCCAGAGAAAAGACTGTTAAAGTTAAAGTTGGTATGTCATTTCTATTTATTCATTTACCAATTTTATTGCAGGGTGACAGGGAATATAGCTTGTTTAATTAATTAGTGAAAGGATAAACAGCTGGTTAGGATTTAATAAAGAGAGCTAGCCTCAAATTAAATTTTTTAAACTTATATATTATAAGAAATAATGGCCCCATTACAGTGTAATATAAGGTTTATAAAGTCACCTCGGAGTTCCCTGTCCTTCGGTTCTCGTGCTTTTATATGGCCAGGGAACTCCTCTGTGACTTTATTCATTATATTACACTGTAAGGGGCACATTATGCCTATATAATAATAAATAAATAGGATATTTTTGCAACATTGATACAACATTGAGGACTTTGATACATACTGTAAGTGGGTAAATAATCATTTAATAATGCATGGCCATTTACGAATGGGTTCATCAATATTGCAAAGCATGAATTTCCATATCACATATTAGAACTTGTTTTGAAATAAAATTGAATTTTCATGTTTTAAAAGGACACAGGTACACAAAAAACAGCACGTAACGCGTGTATTGCTGCGTTACTCACTGCAATATCAAATTCTATGCTGGAATGCTAGACCTTATAAAATGGTTTTTTATTAAAGCTACAGAAAAAAAGCTTCAGGTGAACACTAAAAATTGGTCATTTGCTGTATCTAAATGAACTGAAATTATCCATGGATGTTAAAGGTGCCCATACATGGATCAACACTGATCGTATGAACCCTGGTTTCATAGATCATATCGGTCCATTAAAATTTTTATAGCAGGTGCGACGATCGCAAGATTGTACATTAAAAATGTTTTAATGTAAATATTATATATAATAAAAAGAACGGGGAGCACTCACAGGACTTGTTAAAATATCAACTTTTTTATTGCAAAGTGAACAACATGTTTCCACCGTCAGCCATGGTCATCAACAGGATCCTGAAAAACCACGTTTGGCATGAAAAATGCTTAGATCGCCAGGTTATGGGACCAAAATCAATAAGTTGCACTATAGTGCAGCCATAAACCCTTTTAGCTTTGCTTATTTTCTGCATCTAATAAAATATTTTCTGTTAAATATTGGGATTTGGATGTTTGCACTTTATTAACCCTAAAAAAAATTGTGTCCTTCTGTTATGTTTGGAAGTGTTCTTGTTGTCTATATATTGATTTCTTTTCTACTGGTTTTTTTAGCTTTTTCTTTGCTGTGGCGGGTTTTGTGTATCATTTACACAAAAAAATGAGTATGTAACTCATACTAAAATATTTTTTGAAAAATTCACATTCAATTTAAACATGGTTAGATTTCAACACAAATAAATTGTTGATTTAATCAGATTCATATTACCTATAAAAGTGCTGTGGGTGGTATTGCCGAAATAACCAAAAACAAAACATGCTACCAAATGTTATATAGGTCAGGGTGGACTATTTAGTACTTTTGAGGTGGCTTATCTATTGTTTCAAGCTGTAAAAATGTGCAAGCTGGCATTGCTTACCAGATACCGCTCCTTTCGTAAGCTACACTGAATTTGGTATTGTATTGATTATATTCCCCACTCTAAGTAACAAAATCTAAAGCTGTATTTTAAGTAAGCACAACAGAACCATTTTGAACAGTGAAACTTGTATAAAATACTGTATACTGTACGGTTATTAAAAGAATTTTAAGAATTTGGCAATATTGGAATAATTTTTTTTTAATTTTTTTGAAGGGATAAAAAGAGAGCATGAAAAATGTTTGAAATATAGCTAAATATAAGATATTTAAAGGGCATGTCCACTCAAAAATAAAGGCTCTCTTGTAATTTATTTGCTCCTAACCCCAACTGCTATTTTTAGCATTTTTTACATATATTTCTAACCAGATATTGAAAGATGTTGTCCTTATTCTCCCTCCTGTCTCTCCCCTGCTCAGTGAGATTTGTGCAGAGGAGGCAATAGTAAAAGAGCAGATTATCATTGGCTGGGATGTAAGAAGTCAAGCAGTACTGTTTAGACTACAGGTACACCCTATGACTACAAAAATCCATATATTATTTAAAAATTCTTGAAATGCCATCAATATTGAGTTAATTGTATTTTCTTTTTTGTTGGGTATGGTGTTCAATATATTCATTCCGTGTTAACATGAGAAAAACATCTTTTGTTTTCTTGTGAAATTAATGTTGTGCCAAAAGTATCAAGGGTAGAAAAACGAATGTAAGGCCCAGATACACATTTATAGATAAATCTATGAACAGACACCAAAACGTATTTATGGGGTCCCTCCATGATGTATCCGTGGCGTTCTCTCACTCACGCTCAAAGAAGTGGGCAGCACACACCATGTTGTATAAAAAAACTTCATTCCATGCAAAGATTTAAAACGGTGCTTCCTACAAGTGATGTCACAAAACCTATAAAGTATAGACAATGGTTGACTTCCCAAATGAGGCAGTGGCCTGGGGACTAGAGGGCCCGTCGACCTCCTGACTGGTACCTTGATCCCCTGCTTTTGGTGCACACCATCAACTGTTTTCAACAAATGCCGGTCCTGTACTGGTGATTTAAACAGCTGATCACATGCACCTTACATATGCGCAATCACCTGTTTAAAAGCAGAGGATCGAGATACCTCAGGAGATCAAAGAAGGGGGGGTGGTGGTGGAGGTCAGGGGCCTGGCAACAAAAGTGTGTGTGTGTGGGGGGGGGGGGGGTCCAAGCACCTGCAGTCCCACCTGAGCAATGGTGATGTGTATTACTTTCCCTTATTATACAGGGGACTTTTTTGTATTTGATAAAACATTTTTTAGATAAGTATGGTCAATTGGATCCTATATTTAAAAGTCGTACCTTGTTCCAAACATCTACTGGACAGTTGGAGTGATTTTTAAAGCCATCACACAATTACTCCTCTATTTTGGCTGGTCCTGGGGGGGGATTGTACAATCCAATGATGACACCAATTACCAGGCCAGTGAGGAAATAAAGAAAGAAATGAAGGAGAATGGAATCGTCTGGACTTTCTTATCATCTTACACGATTATCAGATCCTAGTATATTATCTGTATTAACACACATTAAAAGATCCACAGCGAATGTCATCATCTGTTCCTGACAGCAATTAATTCATAGCCATGGCAACAAAACAAACAATGAAACCCATATATGGGAAGGTTTGGATCTTTCCAGTTACCTTAGATATCATTTTGGAATTTAATTTTGCGTTATATTTTCAGGCATTCAATGGTTCGTTAATGATTTTAACCCAGGGAGGAGAAATTGATGGTTTCCAGGACTTTCTCTCTAATGCAACTTTACAAATATGCCAGACAATAAATTTATAGCACGTTTTGGTATTTCACAATTGGATGCCTGGGTCCACATGTAGCACAATTGGCGTTTCAATAACACTTATGGACAAATATTTATCAAAAGAAGAGGCCAAGGTTTATCGATATCTACACTATCTACCAATCAGTTTATTTGATTGCTAAAGCTTTCCATGCACTTATAAATAAGGAAGGTTTACTGACTTCGGAGTTTGCATTCCAGGTACTGCAAAGGATTAAAAAGATTGTCATAATTAGGAATGTAACAGAGTTTTGACTTATAGCGTTTTTTTCGGGGGGTTTGGTCAAACTACAGATGAAGTTTGATGGATTTGATTTTTTTTTTGGTCCGGAGCAGAATTTTGTGACCGATTAAATTCTGAGCAAATAATATGGGCTGTCCATAAACCTGCAGAATGTACCTTAGTGGGTTAGTACATCTTTATGTCATAACCCCCCCCTTAATTTCTAAATTTAACAGACATTCGCCCAGCTGGAATGTTCACATTTTAATATGTGACAAACCAGAATTAAAATTGCATAAAGTTCCTATTTCTGATTAGTCCCTAACAGTTAATATTATAGTTAAAACAACTAAAAAGTATAAGATTAGATGAATGTTTAGCCTACAATAACTATTTGCTGTTAAACTAGTTAGAGAGAGTGTAACTTAAAGGACATCTCCACCCTAAATTTTACTTTTCATATGTGTAGCCCCCCTGCCCACCCCCAATCGCCGCATTAGTTCTTAAAAAAGAAGCAGAAATTATACTACAGCCCACCCTCCACGGCGGTCTCCTCCCGGCTCCTGTTTGTCTCAAACAGGGGCCGGACCAGCAGCCATGTCTGTAATTGACTAAGAGGCAGCCAATCACAGACGTGGGGCTGGCAATGGAGAGCGCCGTGGGAGTGAAGGCTATAAGATAATTTGGTTTCTTTTTTAAAGAATAATGCCGCGGTTGGGAGTGGGCAGGGGTTAGTATATGAATATTAAAAGGATTACAGGCTAGGTGCAATGGCTGCAGAGGATGGATCAGGATGGTGGAGAGAGGGGGGGAGAAGGGCTCCACTGAGCACGTTAGCATCTCATGGAGGCAAGACAGGAGCAGAGACTTGGACAGGAAGACAGACACTACTCTCAGTTTCCTGGACTTGGACAAGCACTGCAGGAGAACATAAGGAGCAGATATGTAAGGTAAGGATTTTTTTAAACGGCAAGTGGGGCCAGTATGGGGTATACTTTAGTTTGGGGGTGGACATGCCCTTTAAATCCCCAACATCTTGGAGACCAGTGAGTAAAGTAATCAATCAAAGTAGCGCTAAAGCTTTGAGAAACACCAATCAGTTTTTATTTAAACAAACTTGGATTTTTTGGATTTTGAACTTTTAAACAATTTCAATGACTTCAATGATTATTCGATAATTTTTGAATTTTCGGGATTTTATCGAATTTGTGGGAAACAATTTAGCCATATGTCCCAAATTCACCAAGGCAGCTGTTTTTAGCAGTGCCACCCCCTGGGTTACTTTGCATATACTTTAATAAAAGAGCAGTATTTCCCATGCTAATGATAAGGCAAAGGTAAATAAAATGCTTTTGAAATACTGACTTCCATTTGCAGGACCCCTAATAGAGACCGTTATGATCTTTCCCTTGACCCAGCACCTGGGTTGATTCAGTTGCTCAGTAGAGATCTGAGCACGTTTGACCCATCCAACAGCCAATCAGTAGAAATTAAAGTGGCCATACACATTAACAATAGAGATATCTGAAACTGTAAGTTTGTTCCGTATTCGAATTTTCAAAATTTTTCGAAAATTTCGAACATTCGAAAATTCGAAACGAACCCAAAGAAGTCTATGTAGAGAATTTTTTTGAAAGTTTCTGTCCATTTTGAGGGACAAATAGTAATATTATAGTGTTACTGGTAAATGACACAGAGACCCGGGCAAATTGTCCCCTGGGAACCCATCAATTATAACCCAACATTAACTTAATTTTTAAACCTTACCGCTTTCCTCTCCCCCCCCCACGACTGGCTTGTTTTATCCGGAGTTTTCAGCATCATATTTTCGATTTTTTCCGTGTTTTTACCGAAATCCCGACCCCCGCGTTGCTACTTCTTCGCAGGCGTTACCCAGATACTTATGCAACTTTTTTCGTTCGGTCCCGCCCTCTACCCGCAATATCCTCCGTTTCCTTGCTTTTGACCGGGTTACCAATATATCGCCATCCATGACCTCTTTACGCAGGGTTGTACTCGACCAACTTCCCGATTTTTCATGTACTTTCATTTTTTTTTCGATTCGATTGATACATCCGGCGCTTCCTACCTTCATACCCACATTACAGCTCCCCCCAGCACGTTTACCACCCACCTATTTACATTTATACTAATTACATTCATTCCCCGCGCAGGCCGTTTGGCTAGGAATTAAAACTTTCCCCCCCCCCTTCCGACCCTTTTTTCCTTTTCCCCCCCTTCCGGACCACCAATGCACGGACCAAACATTTTATGGCCCCCTTAACGTTGGCATTGCCTCCCCCGGTCCGGTAGGCGATAGACCGTAAGAAAAATTTTATCAGCTTTTTTGTTATATCCAACCTTCCTTGCACTTATCGTTAAAGATCCGTAGACGTAATCCGATATGTCTGTGTGCCTCACTGGCCATTTTCGCAGCCAACCAATCACACACATACCCGTGATAGTGGGTGATCGATTGGTTCCATCTCTACCTGTTTATATTGTCCGGTCACTACAGATATTCAATCTGATTCTTTGCGCAGTTTTCACAATCGCAATTTCCAGGTGCAATGGAAGGGGCTGTTTCTCCTATGGCCCCACTTTCTTTACTGATTTAGAACACAGTCCATGTTATTGGCGACTCTAGGAAGGCAGCAAGCCGACAGTGATTTTTTCCGCATAATAACCAAATACCCCTTGAAATGCCTTTAAGTTCACTCAAAGTCCCAACCGAAGGATTTATATGCAAAGGGGTATAACATTCAACTGCCAACTTTTCTAAACAAATAGAAAGATTAGTGGACAGAGTAAACTAGGTATTGCATAATGTTAATAGTAACTGACATTTGTACACCCCAAATCAAATATCTTTGTTTAAAACCTTTGTTAAGGAATTTTTAAGAATTTATTAACCCCAACACTTTTTTTGCTTGTTGTTGCATGGCTATCGGTTTTTTTTTTGGGTCAACTAACGACCCCAAGCACTTTCGCCCTGTCCATCCGCCTAGCCGCATCGATCCTGTCTGATTTTTTACATCCTTATCCGAGAAACCTTTTTAGCCAGATGTTCAGGGAACAGATCTATAGGGTCAATTTATGTATAAAACACGCTCAGGTACTACTGCGTGTTTAGTACCCGTAACCGAGGTGTTAGTTTCATATTTGTTTATCACATTTTATATTCCCCTCCCCCGCAGTAGTTGGATATTTGTACCCCAATCGCGATCCTCGCTATAAGTCATGAACGAACATTTCTGTTGTAACCGGAAACGTTTGTGATCTTAGTTTACCATACCGTGAGGAAGTATAACTCAACCGCCACAATTTGGCTATTCCTCATGTGCGCACTTTTTTGTGTAAATCTAAAGACTTTCCCCGTCATGATCCTGTTATGTTTTTCTTTCATTCACGATAGTTACCGTGCTATCGTTTTAACATTTCCAAGCTAGTTCTAAACCCCCTTTCCCCCCCCCCCCACCCCGCAGTCCGTTATATTTCCGACCTCAGTTTTTCATTCAGGTTTACCTGACGCCATCGTACCAATTTTCACTCCTCGATGATCTTTAATCGCCACTTCTTACATTGCTCAACTATTATCTTCACATTACCGCATCTTTCCCGCCCCTCGTAGCTTTTTCACAAGTAAATCAACTACCTTGACTTGGTTTGTCGCCCGACAACCAAATTCAGTCCATTTTTAACGTAAGAAGCCTCTTATGGAATCCACTTGGTCCCTCATAACTTTTCGAAATATCGACCATTTTCGAAAACCCATCTATACAGATTTTAACCTTTTTTTCCTCTGGTGCCGGAGGTTTTTTTCCTTCATTTCCACAATGTACCCTCTATATGTAGTTAAACGCAGAAGCGACAAAAAGTCACCCGACAAGTTTTGTGCCAATTTAAAGCCTTTGCATTACTATTTTAAGTTCTAGACTACTGTTTTGTACGGGTTTCACCCAGCTCTGTTTTTTATGACTTTTTTTAGCACTCGGTCCCATGGTAATGCATTCTTCTATAAGGATTATTGACGCAGTGTCCCTGTAGTTATTCACCACAACATACATCCCCTGTACTTTTAGTCCTTCACACAAGGCCTTGAACATAGCCCCGAACACCAAGAGAAAGGTTAGCCAGTCACTTTTTTTTTGCTCAATCTGGTTCCACACCCGGGAACGTGTCAATGCACCCCTAAACTAAAATTTACCTTTAATCCCACTACTGGTCCCATGCTTCAAACATTATTGTATCCTTACCATCTTGGCTCCTCCTGCCCGGCTTCTCATGCCCCATGTTCCCGGTTCCCCTGTTTCACAAAAGTCCTCCCTTATGCAGTAGCGACGTCCCTGCTTTTAGCATCCTGTCATCCGGTCCCTGCCTTTTTCTTCCTTTTGTATGCCTACCAAGGCACCTCTGGTCCACCTACGCATCGGGATCCCTCCATCATCACCTTCTCCCCAGCCCGACCACCCCCTCCACGATCCCTTTTTTTTGGCCCCCTGCTTCCCACTACCACCCCCACGACCCACATAAAAGGTATCCTGCATAACCGGTCGGAAAGCCAGACTCGTTATGCATTGTCTGACTCCTCAGACTTCAATTCAGATGTTCGCCTCGCACGGCTTTTAAGTCACTACCTTTGACCCCACCTCCTACTGGGCAAGCAGATTATGCCGGCCCACCCGAAAGCTCCTGATAGTTGTTTGCGGCTTTTGTCTGTACACCCCATTAAATTTTTCCTTTGTTTAACCACTGGACAGCCCCATGCTTTTTGGTGGGCTTTGGGTTTTCCTTTTATATTATATAATAGTTACAGACGAATATGCCCACACATTTTTTGCGTGCCGCCCGTGGACAAACCTTCTTTAATGATGAGTGTGTGTCTGTGCTTACCAGTTAATAGCACACATCGCCTGTGTCCTGTCCTGGCCACGATCCTCCATGTACTATAACCCCGTTTTGTACTTGTCAGCTATGTTGGTTCTAGTAGCCAGTGAGCAGGGCTTGTAGTAAGCCCTCCAGTTCACTAGCCATTCGTGATGCCTCACGTCTTCTTCATTTTGTCCTCATTGAGCCACGTGTTGTCAGCCCACTCCCATTATCGCTTAACTATCCCCCCAGGTTGTCAGCATCCTACTTTACCCGCCTTCCTATTAGTCGGTTCCCTTATATAATCTTTTTGTCTTGTTTTAAAGCGCCCCTAGTCGAGCTCCCGGCTAAGTACGCTATGTTTTCTGTCCGCCTTGTCCCATCTTTTAATTATAGCTAAAACTTACCCCGCAAGGTGGAGTCACCAATTGTGGGTAAGGTTGCTTCATTCTTCGTTCTCTGTTGCTTACTCTCGTTACATTATATTGACACTTAACACCCCCACGGTTATTTCCCCCCCCCCTTTCCTTGGGAAGACCCATATCCCCTCCTAGTCCCTTCAGTTCTTCAAATTAAACTGCCAAACCCACACAACTAGTTATATGGTTCATCTTTGGACGTCGCCACCTTAATCCTCTTACATAAACCATCATTAACCATGATAAATATTGCCCGTGTCAATAACTGTAAAATTGGGAATATTTTCACAATCACAAGCCCACAGCGTACGAAGGTCCAACAGTGTCGTTCCATTGTGCACACTTAAGGCTTTACCATGCCACTACTTTTAAGTTTTTAGCCACGATGGCCCCTTTTTCCCCGATCCAACTGTTCCCAACACAACTAACGGTTTTGATTTCAGATTTTTCCAATAACACTTCAGTCCAGAACAAGTTTCAAAATTCCTAAATTGGACCTATCTCAACTCAGTCAAATCGTTTGGAGAGTGAGGTTTTGACACAAGATCAGAATCCCTACAATAATTAATTTGGTCACCATACAATAGCACATCTTGGTCAATTATTATTCTTGCCAACATGGATCGGGGACCCTTGCGGCGAATGGTATGGGGGCAACCACACCCCCCATAAAAGGCCAGTTTCTTCATCTGTAATCCAACAGAAATTTTTAATTTTCAGACAGTGTCAATGCTAATGTTCAATGATCTAATGCACTTACATCTCATACACATATTCTGATGTTGAACACTTTGCTATTTTTTGTTGCATTTAAAATAAGCAAGAGGAACTCGTAAGGCTCTCTGGCAAAAAGTATAACCTGCTGGAATTAAGAAAAACAATATTTATCAGGGCATAGACATTTGCAATAATTCAAATACTTTACTACGACAAACAATGGTTAAATAGGATCGCTCTTACAGGGAGATTCAATAAAAGTTCTTATTGTTAAAAATGGTGCTAGTTTTGCCCCAACCAATCAGATGTTAGCTTTCAAATGTTAAATAACATCTGATTGTTTGGGGCAAAATTAGCACCATTTTCAACATAAGAACTTTTATTGAATCTCCCTGTTAATCATTTAAAAAACAGCATTTTCTTCCCAGAGCTTCCTCATGTAAGTATTTGCCAGTAAGTTTGTTTTGTGGTAAACCAAACACTTTGTCTGTAAAAACTCCCAGTCCCATGGATAGTCCTTCCAACAACATTGTCCCAGATATGCAAGTTTAATGTGCTAGAATGGTTAAACCATGGGTGGTCATCAATAGTGTCATCCTCACTAGAATCCACTGTTCTAGTGTTCAAGTGGAAAAAAGAGAAATGAACCAAATATTATTAAAATAAATGTTTACTCTTACAGCCGTCATTCCATACCTGGTACATCACCTGGCATTCATATATGCTGTTAAGGAAATTAATTCCAATTCTAACATTTTACCAAATCACACTTGGATTCCAGATATATGATGCAGGTACAAGTGAGGTTCTGGCATTAAAAGCACTCTGAGCATCTGTCACAGTCCAACGAGCCAACTCCCAATTTATATGTGAGAAGAGGACTAAGACAGTAGCCATCATTGGACACTTATGGCATCTACAACATCACACAATCACAGATAACTCAGCTGTATGGATATCCTCAGGTACTGTTGTAATAACGATAAAAATTTATTTTATAATATATAAGTGGCTGGTTATAAAGGGAGCAACAGTGGAATATATCCTTATAAAATTCACTCAGCTACGTAGTTGAGTGATTTTTATAAGAATATATACCACTGTGCTCCCCTTCATTTGCCATCCTCCTTCCGCACCTTCCCTGTCAAACCCAGCAATCAAAAAAATAGCAAAAAAAACCCACAGACCTTTACTGTGCAGAAAATCCTTCTCAGTTCCTCCATGTGAAATGCATCTCTCTCAATCGGTAACCTTTAAATCCTGTCAGCCATGACCCAACTCAGCCTCGTTCAGTCCGTGCAAGTGACGTTAAACAGAGCGGCTGTTTCAGCATACTGACAACTTCTTGTGCATGCTGAAGTTGTCAGTACGTTGAAACCGCAGATCTGTTTAATGTCACTTGCAGGGACTGAACGAGGCTGAAGTTGGGTCATGGCTGACAGGATTTAAAAGGTTACCGATTAGAGATGCATTTCACATGGAGACTGAGAAGGATTTTCTGCACAGTAAAGCTCTGAGTTTTTCATCAATCTTTTTTCTTGCAGGTGTTTGACAGGAAAAGTGCAGGGAAAGTGGATGTAAGGGAGCAGGAAAATTCCAGAGAAAAGACTGTTAAAGTTAAAGTCTGGTATGTATTCATTTCTATTTATTCATTTACCAATTTTATTGCAGGGCTGACAGGGAATATAGCTTGTTTAATTACTTAGTGAAAGGATAACACTGGTTAGATTTAATAAAGAGACTAGCCATCAAATTACATTTTTTTAAACTTATATATTATAAGAAATAATGCGCCCCATTACAGTGTAATATAAGGTTTATAAAGTCACCTCGGAGTTCCCTGTCCTTCGGTCTCGTGCTTTATATGGCCAGGGAACTCCTCTGTGACTTTATATCATTATATTACACTGTAAGGGGCACATTATGCCTTAATAAATATATAAATAATAGGATATTTTTGCAACATTGATACAACATTGGACTTTGATACATACTGTATGGGTAAATAATCATTTAATAATGCATGGTCCATTTACGAATGGTGTTCATCAATTTGCAAAGCATGAATTTCCATATAACAATATTAGACTTGTTTTAAAAAATTGAATTTTCATGTTTAAAAAGGACTAACAGGTACACAACCCAGACGTAACGCTGTGTATTGCTGCGTTACTCATCAATATCAAATTCTATGCTGGAATTAAGACCTTATAACATGGTTTTTTATATAAAGCTACAGAAAAAAAGCTTCAGGTGACCACTATAAAATTGGTCATTTGCTGTATCTAAATGAACTGAAATTATCCTGGATGTTAAAGGTGCCCATACATGGATCACACTGATCGTATGAACCCTGGTTTCATATGATCATATCGGTCCATTAAAATTTTTATAGCAGGTGCGACGATCGCAAGATTGTACATTAAAAATGTTTTTTAATGTAAATTTATATATAATAAAAAGAACGTGGGAGCACTCACAGGACTTGTTAAAATATCAACTTTTTTTTATTGCAAAGTGAACAACATGTTTCCACCGTCAGCCATGGTCATCAACAGGATCCTGAAAACCACGTTTGGCGATGAAAAATGCTTAGATCGCCAGGTTATGGGACCAAAATCAATAAGTTGCACTATAGTGCAGCCATAAACCCCTTTAGCTTTTGCTTATTTTCTGCATCTAATAAAATATATTTTCTGTTAAATTATTGGGATTTGGATGTTTGCACTTTATTAACCCTAAAAAAAATTGTGTCCTTCTATTATGTTCTGGAAGTGTTCTTGTTGTCTATATATTGATTTTCTTTTCTACTGGTTTATTTAGCTTTTTCTTTGCTGTGGCGGGTTTTGTGTATCATTTACACAAAAAAATGAGTATGTAACTCATACTAAAATATTTTTTGAAAAATTCACATTTCAATTTAAACATGGTTAGATTTCAACACAAATAAATTGTTGATTTAATCAGATTCATATTACCTAATAAAAGTGCTGTGGGTGGTATTGCCGAAATTACCAAAAACAAAACTATGCTACCAAATGTTATATAAGGTCAGGGTGGACTATTTAGTACTTTTGAGGTGGCTTATCTATTGTTTCAAGCTGTAAAAATGCTGCAAGCTGGCATTGCTTACCAGATACCGCTCCTTTTGTAAGCTACACTGAATTTGGTATTGTATTGATTATATTTCCCCCACTCTAAGTAACAAAATCTAAAGCTGTATTTTAAAGTAAGCCAACAGAACCATTTTGAACAGTGAAACTTGTATAAAATACTGTATACTGTACGGTTATTAAAAGAATTTAAAGAATTTGGCAATAATTGGAATAATTTTTTATTTTTAATTTTTTTGAAGGGATAAAAAGAGAGCATGAAAAATGTTTGAAATATAGCTAAATATAAGATATTTAAAGGGCATGTCCACTCAAAAATAAAGGCTCTCTTGTAATTTATTTGCTCCTAACCCCAACTGCTATTTTTAGCATTTTTTACATATATTTCTAACCAGATATTGAAAGATGTTGTCCTTATTCTCCCCTCCTGTCTCCTTCCCCTGCTCAGTGAGATTTGTGCAGAGGAGGCAATAGTAGAAAGAGCAGATTATCATTGGCTGGGATGTAAGAAGTCACAGCAGTCTGTTTAGACTACAGGTACAACCCTATGACTACAAAATCCATATTATTATTTAAAAAATTCTTGAAATGCCATCAATTATTGAGTTAATTGTATTTTCTTTTTTTGTTGGGTATTGGTGTTCAATATATTCATTTCCGTGTTAACATGAGAAAAACATCTTTTGTTCTCTTGTGAAATTAATGTTGTGCCAAAAGTATCAAGGGTAGAAAAACGAATGTAAGGCCCAGATACACAATTATAGATAAATCTATGAACAGAACACCAAAACGTATTTATGGGGCTCCCTCCATGATGTATTCCGTGGCGTTCTCTCACTCACGCTCAATAGAAGTGGGCAGCACACACCATGTTGTATAAAACAAACTTCATTCCATGCAAAGATTAAAACGTGTGCTTCCTACAAGTGATGTCACAAAACCTATAAAGTATAGACAATGGTTGACTTCCCAAATGAGGCAGTGGCCTGGGGACTAAGAGGGCCCGTCGACCTCCTGACTGGTACCTTGATCCCCTGCTTTTGGTGCACGCCATCAACTGTTTTCAACAAATGCCGGTCCTGTACTGGTGATTTAAACAGCTGATCACATGCACCTTACATATGCGCAATCACCTTTTTAAAAGCAGAGGATCGAGATACCCTCAGGAGATCACAAAGAAGGGGGCTGGTGGTGGAGGTCAGGGGCCTGGCACAAAAGCTGTGTGTGTGTGGGGGGGGGGGGGGTCCAAGCACCTGCAGTCCCACCCCTGAGCAATGGTGATGTGTAGTTTACTTTCCCTTATTATACAGGTGACTTTTTTTGTATTTGATAAAACATTTTTTAGATAAGTTATGGTCAATTGGATCCTATATTTAAAAGTCGTACCTTGTTTCCAAACATCTACTGGACAGTTGGAAGTGATTTTAAAGCCATCACACAATTACTCCTCTATTTTGGCTGGTCCTGGGTGGGGATTGTACAATCCAATGATGACACCAATTACCAGGCCAGTGAGGAACTAAAGAAAGAAATGAAGGAGAATGGAATCTGTCTGGACTTTCTTATCATCTTACACGATTCATCAGATCCTAGTATATTATCTGTTATTAACAACATTAAAAGATCCACAGCGAATGTCATCATCCTGTTCCTGACAGCAATTAATTTCATAGCCATGGCACAAAAACAAACAATGAAACCCATATATGGGAAGGTTTGGATCTTTCCAGTTACCTTAGATATCATTTTGGAATTTAATTTTGCGTTATATTTTCAGGCATTCAATGGTTCGTTAATGATTTTAACCCAGGGAGGAGAAATTGATGGTTTCCAGGACTTTCTCTCTAATGCAACTTTACAAAATATGCCAGACAATAAATTTATAGCACAGTTTTGGTATTTCACAATTGGATGCCTGGGTCCACATGGTAGCACAATTGGCTGTTCCAATAACACATTATGGAACAAATATTTATCAAAAGAAGAGGCCAAGGTTTATCGTATATCTTACACTATCTACCAATCAGTTTATTTGATTGCTAAAGCTTTCCATGCACTTATAAATAAGGAAGGTTTACTGACTTCGGAGTTTGCATTCCAGGTACTGCAAAGGATTAAAAAGATATTGTCATAATTAGGAATGTAATAGAGTTTTGACTTATAGCGTTTTTTTCGGGGGGGTTTGGTCAAACTACAGATGAAGTTTGATGGATTTGATTTTTTTTTTTGGTCCTGGAGCAGAATTTTGTGACCGATTAAATTCTGAGCAAATAATATGGGCTGTTCCATAAACCTGCAGAATGTACCTTAGTGGGTTAGTACATCTTTAGTCATAACCCCCCCCCTTTAAATTTCTAAATTTAACAGACATTCGCCCAGCTGGAATGTTCACATTTTAATATGTGACAAACCAGAATTAAAATTGCATTAAAGTTCCTATTTCTGATTAGTCCCTAACAGTTAATATTATTAGTTAAAACAACTAAAAAGTATAAGATTAGATGAATGTTTAGCCTACAATAACTATTTGCTGTTAAACCTAGGTTAGAGAGAGTGTAACTTAAAGGACATCTCCACCCTAAATTTTTACTTTTCATATGTTGTAGCCCCCCCTGCCCACCCCCAATCGCCGCATTAGTTCTTAAAAAAAGAAGCAGAATTATACTTACAGCCCTTCACTCCCACGGCGTCTCCTCCCGGCTCCCTGTTTGTCTCAAACAGGGGCCGGACCAGCAGCCATGTCTGTAATTGACTAAGAGGCAGCCAATCACAGACGTGGTTGCTGGCAATGGAGAGCGCCGTGGGAGTGAAGGGCTATAAGTATAATTTGGTTTCTTTTTTTAAAGAACTAATGCGGCGGTTGGGAGTGGGCAGGGGTTAGTTACTGAATATTAAAAGGATTACAGGCTAGGTGCAATGGCTGCAGAGGATGGATCAGGATGGTGGGAGAGAGGGGGGGAAAGGGCTCCACTGAGCACGTTAGCATCCCTCATGGAGGCAAGACAGGAGGCAGAGACCTTTGGACAGGAAGACAGACACTACTCTTCAGTTTCCTGGACTTTGGACAAGCACTGCAGGAGAACCATAAGGAGCAGATATGTAAGGTAAGGATTTTTTTAAACGGCACAGTGGGGCCAGTATGGGGTTATACTTTAGTTTTGGGGGTGGACATGCCCTTTAAATCCCCAACATCTTGGAGACCAGTGAGTAAAGTAATCAATCAAAGTAGCGCTAAAGCTTTGAAGAAACACCAATCAGTTTTTTATTTAAACAAACTTGGATTTTTTGGATTTTGAACTTTTAAACAATTTCAATGACTTCAATGATTATTCGATAATTTTTGAATTTTCGAGGATTTTATCGAATTTGTGGAAACAATTTAGCCATATGTCCCAAATTCACCAATGGCAGCTGTTTTTAGCAGTGCCAACCCCCTGGGTTACATTTGCATATACTTTTAATAAAAAAGAGCAGTATTTCCCCATGCTAATGATAAGGTCAAAAAGGTAAATAAATGCTTTTGAAATACTGACTTCCAGTTTGCAGGACCCCTAATAGAGACCGTTATGATCTTTCCCTTGACCCAGCACCTGGGTTGATTCAGTTGCTCAGTAGAGATCTGAGCACGTTTGACCCATCCAACAGCCAATCAGTAGAAATTAAAGTGGCCATACACATTAACAATAGAGATATTCGAAACTGTTAAGTTTCGTTCCGTATTCGAATTTTCAAAATTTTCGAAAATTTCGAACATTCGAAAATTCGGAAACGAACCCAAAGAAGTCTATGAGAGAAATTTTTTTTGAAAGTTTCTGTCCATTTTGAGGGACAAATAGTAATAATAGGTTACTGTAAATGACACAGAGACCTGGGGAATTGTCTGGGAACCCATAATTATAACCAAAACTTAATTTTAAAACTATCTTTCCTCACGATCGGGCTGTTTTCGAGCTTCCGCATCCTATTTTCGAGTTACCGAAATCGAGCGCTACTTTCGAGGGTTACCGATATTACAAATTTCGAGGGTTACCGAAATTGTTTCTTGCTTTTGAGGGTTACCAAAATCGATCATTACTTTCGAGGGTTACTGAAATTGATCATTACTTTCATTTCAGATTCGATTTGAAACCGGGTTCTATTCATACCCACATTACATCTCTAATTAACAATAATTAACAATTACATTATTGGCAGTGTGTAGGAATTAAAACCGACCGACCACAATGCAGACAAATGGCCTAAGTTGGCATTGCGGTTGGTAGGGAAAGAAGAAAAATTTCTATCAGTCGGTATCAATCTTTACTTTATGTAAAGAGAGACGATACTATCAGTCTGTGTATGGCCACGCAGCCAACCAATCCCCATACCGTGATATGGGTGATCGATTGGTTCCCTACTGAATGTGTGCCTACAGATATTAATGTGATCTGGCAGCACAATGCAAAAGGGATTGCATGTGTATGGCCACCTTTACTGTTCAGAACATTCCATGTTAGTGTGCATTCTAGGAAGGAGAAGGACATTTACAGAACCTGAAATGCCAGTTCACTAAAGTCAACCGCAAGGAATAGCAAGGGGTATAAATTCAACTGATTTTTCAAAATAGAAGAGAATATGTAGATTAACTAGGTATGCATAATGTAAAGTAAGAATTGTAAAAAAAAATATATTTTGTTTAAAAACTTTTAAGAATTTTTAAGAATTTTTTAAAATTTTTTTTGTTGTTGTTGAGGTATGTAACAAGAAAGCTTTGCTGCTCCATGCTAGGCATGATCCTTCTTGTATAATCATGAGCACCCCTTTTTAAGAGATTCAGGGAAAGATTAAGGGGCATATGTATAAACCCGCAGTATCGCTTTTTAGCGATACCGAGGGTTAGTTAATTTACAATCGCAGTCGTAAATGTACAATCGCGATCGTACATTTATGACCGAACATTCGTTAATGAACGTTTGATCTTAGAATACCGTGAGGAAGTAAACTACCGCAATGGTATTCTATGGGGAGTGTAAATCTTCGATTTCATTATCGTAGATTTACGATCGGCATCGTAAATTTAAGATAGTTAAACCGATCGTTATATTTCCGATCAGTTTAACGATCGTAAATTTACGATACCGATCTAATTGCTCCAACCAATTAGATGTTAGCTTTCAAATGTTAAATAAGATCTGATTGGTTGGGACAAAATTAGTACCATTTTTAACGATAAGAACTTTTATGGAATCTGTTATAATTTTCGAAATATTGAATTTTCGAAAAATATAAAATTTTGGGGAAAATGATCTAATGATAAATGCAGAAGCTCAAAAGTAGCACACGTGTGAAGAAAGTTGCTTTATTTTAAGTTCTAGATACTTGTACGTGTTCCCCAGCTCTGTTATGACTTTTTTTCCCCGGTATGACTGCATTCTTCTACTAAGGCATTCTGAGAGTTGTAGTTTCCAAAACATCTGAAGTTCCAAGGTTTTAACCTAGCAGACCACCAAGAGAAAGTTTAGCAGTCACTGTCAATTTGTTCAAAGTGCATGTCCAGCTCCCAAACTAAAATTTAACCCACTACTGGTCCCACTGTTCAAAAATTGTTACCTTACATCTTGGCTCCTTGTGGTTCTCCTGCAGTGGCTGTTCAAAGACCCAGAGTAGGAGCTGTTTATATGTCATCCGGTCCCTGCTTCTTCTTTGTCTTCCACAAGGACTCTGGAATACGCAGGGGATCCCTCCCCCCTCCCTTCCTACCACCCTCCAGATCCTTTTTGGCTGCTTCATCCCCTACCATTAAAAGTCTGCATAACCGGAAGCCAGATCTATGATTGTCTGACTCTCAGCCAATCAGATGTTGCTGCAGGTACGGTCACTATTTGCTACTTCTGGCCAGCAGATAGGACCGAAAGTCTATTTCTGGGGCTTGTTTTAAAAAATTAACATGGCAGTTTTGGGTGGGCTGGGGTATACTACATTACAGCGAAAGATACTTTTTGGGGTGGACAAACTCTTTAAGAGCATGTGTTTGTGTTAAGTTAATTAGCCAGTGTTGTCAGCCCTCCAGTTCATAACCCAGTGCTGTCAGCCCTCTGGTTCATTAGCCAGTGTAGCAGTGTAGTCAGCCCTCCAGTTCATTAGCCAGTGATGTCAGCCTTCCAGTTCATTTAGCCAGTGTTGTCAGCCCTCCATTTCATTATCCAGTGTTGTCAGCCCTACAGTTTATTAGTCTGTTACTATAATTGTAAAGGAACGTGAGGTAAAGTAGCTATGTCTTGCCTCCCATTTTTTAATTAATGTAACACAAGCCAGAGGTGGATCACACTTGTGGGTAAGTTTTCTATCTTCGTTCCTGGCTACTGTTACATTAATTGAATAACAGGAGGTAAGACATAACTCCTTTACCTTCAGTTCTTCAATTAATGCAAAAATAGAATAGTTCACTTTCTGAGTGAACTAATCCTTTAAAAACATCATACACATGAAAATATTGCAGGCAATAATGTAAAATGGGAATAATTATCAAATCACAGCCAATTTACTGAAGGCCAACAGTGTGTTCCCATTGTGCATTAAGGGCTTTATGATATAAGTAGAGATGGCCGAACTTCCAAAAATCCGGTCTGATTTCAGATTTACAAACTTCAGAACAAGTTCAAAAATTCTAAATTGGACCTATTAAAGTAAATGGGGAGAGTAGTTTGAAAAGATCAGATAAAATAAGGTCAAAATAGCAATGGTAACTTATTGTACATGGCTCTGGGACCTGGGGAATGGTCTGGGGAACACATACAAATATCCAGAACTTGAAATAAAGTCACTTCCTTCACACATACTACTTTCGAGAATTCGAGAATTATCCCGGGAATTCAAGATTTTTCAATCTACAGATCTCTGCATCTCTTAAAAAGGGGTGTTCATTATTATACAGGAGGAATCATGCCCAGCATGCAGTGGTAATGATTTCTTGTTGCATATGTCAAAAAAAGGGGTTAAAAATTAAAAAAATAAAAATTTGGAAGACAGGCAAGATTGGTCCCTCTGGACATACCATACACCACAATGGCTTCAATTGAACTCGTAAAATCCGATTCGAACTTAAGTTCACGTTCAAGTTCTAGTCCATCTCTAGTTATTAGGGTAAATATTTTCTCTAAATATCTCTATAGGTGCACAAATAAACTGTTTGTTCATAAATAGTATTTCCTACACTGGAGACCAGTGTCCCAATTCCCAGTAGATGTAGCAAATATTGCATAATACAGCACCTTATACTGTACCTTCTATTTGAGTTCCAAAGCCACACGAGTTTCTGAAAAGAATATTATATAGTACACAAATTGGGATCATTTCTAATGGTGTTCAGTTACAATGTTCTTATCCATGTATTTTATAGCTGAACTACTATCTAAAAGATGTTCAAAGGAAGTCGTCATCTGAAAAAAACATCTTCTTTACTGATAAAAGAGACACTTCTGGAAGCTTTGATATAATAAATTGGATCATGTATCCAAATAAAACAGTTAAAAAGAATAATGTTGGTAAATATATTTCTTCATCGTCACCACAAGAACTTAGTATTAATCATCAAATATTGTCCTGGAATCCATACTTTAATCAGGTGGGTTTATTTCAGTGCAACTACAAATGCTTTTAAGAAAAAAGAGCAGTATTTTCCCATCATAATAACCTTAACCTGCCCATTCAGCATTTTGTCTGTGTAGAAATAAATGCTGCCGAAGTACTGACTTCCCATTTGCAGGACTCCTAATAGAGACCGTTATGGTCTTGCCCTTGACCTAGCACCTGGGTTGATTCAGTTGCTCAGTAGAGATCTGAGCATGTTTGACCCATCCAACAGCCAATCAGTAGAAATTACTGTTAGGAACATTCCAAGGTAGTGTGCATTCTGGGAAGAAGAAGGACTGTTAGAACCTGAAATGTCAGCTCACTAATGTCCACAGCAGGGAATAGCAAGGGGGATAAATTCAACTGATTTTTGGAAATGGAAGAGAATATATAGAATAACTAGATATGCACAATACAAATTTACAGGGAGATTTAATAAAAGTTCTTATCGTTTAAAATGGTGCTAATTTTGCCCCAACCAATCAGATGTTAGCTTTCAAATGTTAAATAAGATCTGATTGGTTGGGGCAAAATTAGCACCATTTTTAAGTATAAGAACTTTTATTGCATCTCCCTGTAAGAATTTTAAAAATAATGATATTTTCCACTGAACTTTCCCTTTAATCTATTTATCTATGATCACTGTTTCAGGGACTACAAACCTCGCCCTTTACAAGCTTATAGTATGTTTACTTTGAAACAAAGCTTTTACACCTCATTTAAATGTTTCATTATAAATACATTCACAATTTGAAGAGTATCTGCTTTCCTTATTACTACTTGTAGTACAAGATACGGAAAAACTGTACTTTCCTATATCTCTTCTCATTAAAAAAAAAAGACTCCAAGGTCAGTGTGCAGAGAGACTTGCCCATCTGGATTTCGTAAATCTCTTCAGCCTGGGAAACTAATCTGCTGCTTTGATTGCCCTTCACTTTTGGAGGGCGAGATCACCAATTCATCAGGTTAATGTATTAATAATAAATTATTTATATGTTGTTTCAATGACCATGTTTCTTAATACTACTCTCTGCAGCCCCCCAAAAGTAAAGGGATCATAAAAATATAAAGTATGTATAATATTCTGTAAACGGATGGATGGATGGATGGATGAATGGATCTAATATTCTAATGCACCAAAACAACTTTTCCTTTAGGACAATGTTTTCTTGGATCAATTATTTGGTCATCACAGGCACCTTTAGTGTACAACATTTTCCTGTGTATTATCAGTGCCTGGAAACTACCAGATTATGGACACTGTAATATAATTTCATCCTAATTCTTGTTTATTTGATTAGATTCTGAGCGTTGCCTGAAGTGCCCTGAAGACCAATGGCCAAATCTCAGCAAAGATCATTGTGTCAAAAGAACTACAGAATTCCTCTCCTATGAAGATACATTAGGAGCTACTTTATCTCTGCTAACATTTATTTTCACTGCAATCACTACAATTGTACTGGGGGTGTTTATAAGGTACAGGAGAACTCCTGTTGTTAGGGCCAATAATCTCCATCTCAGTTACATACTACTTGTGTCAACGCACTATCTTTGCTGCTCTTCCCTGTTCATTGGACGCCCTACAGAAGTGACTGTCTTTTCAGACAGACTACATGTGTACTTATCTTAACTGTGTTCTCTCTTCTCTTCTGGAAAAGACAGTTACGGTTGTCATTGCCTTTAACACAACAAAAATGGAAGCAGGTTAAGGAAATGGATGGGATCCAAGATATCATCATTAGGACATTTGTTTGTTTTTCTGGAGAACTTGGCATTGTATTGGCTGGTTGATATTCACTCCACCATGTATTTTATGACACCCAATCAACACCTGCTAAATTAATCCTGCAGTGTAATGAAGGGTCCATCACTGCTTTCCTCTTGCAATTCCTATGTTGGTATTTTAGCTGCATCTTGCTTTATTGTTGCATCTTGGCTAGAAAACTGCTGATAGGTTTAACGAGGCAACACATCTCCTTCAGCATGCTGGCCTTCTGTTGTGTCTGGGTGTCCTTTATACCTTCATATCTCAGTAGCAAAGGGGAAAGCGCGGTAGCTGTGGAGATATTTAGTATTCTTGCATCTAACGTTGGGATTTTATTTTGTATATTTATTCCGAAATGTTACATAATCATTCTAAAACCAGAAGAGAATATCAAAAATCATGTTGTGTGAAATTATTAAATAAATGATTCAAATAATGTCAATTATAAATAATTTACCTTTCAAGCTTCAGTTTTTTTTCCAATTGAATTTATCTCCCAAGTTTTGGTAGATTATTTGTGTGTGTGCTTATTTATAGATCCTTCAAAAATAGTGGGGAATTTTAACTTTAATTCTGAATGGCTGGGACAATTTCGATGTGACTTTGTATACATTATTATTATTATTATTATGGATTTATATAGCGCCAACATCTTCCATAGCACTTTACAATTACATAGTCATACATTACATACAGGGTAATACATGTTATACAAAGTTATACATATTACATACACAGATTCAGATTTTACATACCGGTACATGCGTTTCAGGACTCAAAACAAACCACCCCTTATCCCTTTTTCCAACCCCTTTTAAGTAAGTGCCCTGAAGACCAATGGACTGATCCAAGCAAAGTTAATTTTCCCTTTTCTTTACCCCTTTTAATTAATTGAGGATGGGATCTAACCTGTGTGCTGCCAACTGTTGGTGAAACAAGTTATCATCTAAATTATTTGCGAAGGAGATTTGACATTTGTGCTGTCATATGTTGATAAATCAAGTAATCTCCTAAGTTAATTGTGGATGAGATCTGACCTACAATACAGCATCGGTTCAGATACCTGGGGCCTACCTGATTTGCAGGTCAAGTTTGAATGGCCAGGCCAGGACAGGTAGTGGGTTGCAAGTTTGTTATATTTTGAGTGCATGTTGCAGCGGGTGCAGGTCGGATCAGGGTAGTGAGTGCGGGTCCGCTTGTGTCGATGGCCTGACTACAGGTAAGGACGGGTGCGGTTATGGAACCTGACAGAAAAGCAGATGCAGGTAAAGGTTTTTCAGGTGCGATTTGGGTTGCGGGTCTACTTAATTTCATCTGTGGGTAATGGTTTTATTTCAGGTGCTGTTCGAGAAGCGAGTCCCATGGTGAAATAACTGACCCCAACAAGGTTTTGTTTGGAAAAAACAGGAAATGCCGGGTACTCTGCTAATACTGTTTATTTTGTTTCTAAAATAAAAGAGACCAATTTTCATATGCTTTGTGCTACTGTTTTTCAAAAGATATGCCAGATAAATTGTTTTCTTTTAAAGGCCTGTACATTTAACCCACACAGATCAGTATTTGATGTTTGACTCCCACCACCCTTTAGATCACAAGCTGGGTGTCATCAGAACCCTGCAACACAGAGCTGAGAACATCCCCACTAGCACAGAGGCGAAGGGTAAAGAAATGAAACATCTCGAGGAGCTCTTAAAACTTGTGGATATCCAGACTGCCTTTGTCAAAAAAAGTAGCAGGAAAGAAAAGAACCGAATACCAACAGTAAAGGGGAAAAGCAAGACAGGAGGAAGAACATGGTCATACCATATGTAGCAGGGGTCCGAGAAATTAAGAAGAATTTTCAAAAACACCGTATCCTGTCTGCTTTAAACCGAACAACACACTGAGGCAGCAATTGGTACATCCAAAATACCCAAACCGAACACAAGAAAAGCGACATCATATAGCAGGTGCAGTGCAGTGAAGAATGCTCTGATTTGTATGTGGGGGAGACCAAACAACAACTGCATCAATGTATGGCCCAGCACAGGAGAGCCAACCCCCCGGGTGTAAGGATAAAGGACATACCTTTGAAGATTGTAATGTCATTGTAGGGATTATTTATCCCTCTATACAGATTATTTATTCCTTTATAAAGATTACTCCTGCAGGTAACATAGTAACATAATAATTGGGGTTGAATAAAAGACATATATATGTCCATCAATTCCAACCCTTTTTAACCCAGGTGTTATTTTTACCTTCATATTGTCTATTTTAATAGCATTTTGTAGCAATGTATCTGGTGGACATTGTGGGGGACTAAGGGGCATATTTATAAACAAGCGTTATATTTTCGCGCCCGCTTTTCCCACCATTTTCACAAAAATCGCGATTACCGCAATTTATAAATGGCCGGAAAGCGGCAGCGAAAAGTTAATGCCTTGTTAGGGCCCTTGAGGCACATACAAGTGTCCTTGTGGCCCTGAGAATGGCCTTTAGGGCTTAAGGAGTCCCGCAGCTCGAGCCAGGAGCCCCCTCCCTGGCCCTTATAAGGGCCCTTGTGGCACTTACAAGTGCCTTTGGCAGGGGTCCCACAGCTTGAACCGGGACCCCCAGTGAGCGGCTCTTAAAAGAGCCATTTGGCGGTGTCTTCTTTCTTCCAGCTCCGCTGAGGCCACCGACCCACGGGAGGTACCCCTGTGGCTGTCAGGGGTACCCCCAGCGGGCACTGCCGGCCTCAATGAGGTCAATGTTGCCGGCGTCTTGATCCATCGTGA
Source organism: Hymenochirus boettgeri (assembly GCA_019447015.1). Lineage (NCBI taxonomy): Eukaryota > Metazoa > Chordata > Amphibia > Anura > Pipidae > Hymenochirus > Hymenochirus boettgeri. The sequence goes on along the minus strand of CM033476.1, from coordinate 300,707,609 downwards.
CGTCTTTGGGCTGGCGACACCAACCCCACTGAGGTCGCTGATGCCAGGCAGGCTCACTGCGGCCAACAGTGAGCCCGCCTGCACCACTGGCCTCAGCGGAGCCGATGTTGCCAGGCGCTTCTTTCTTCAGCCATCTACTGAGATGGCATCTGAGGTCCGTGGCAGGGAAACTGTTTCTGTTTGGTCAATTCTTTAATACTTGGTTTACATGTATTACATTAACCGACCAGATTTCAGAATATCTGATTGGTTAATGTGATACATGTAAACCAAGCATCAAAAAATTGACCAATCAGAAACAGATTAGGGTTTTCTGCAAAACTATATAAAGAGGTCCACTCCGCCGCCACTTCTTCAGCCATCGTAGTACCCCTGGCGGTTGCAGAGGTACCTCTCGGGGGTCGGCGGGCTCAGTGGAGCTGGTGTCGCCGGAGCTGGAAAAAGAAATGATGGGGCTCTTGTAAATGCGCAAGGGCCCTTATAAGGGCCAGGGAGGGGCATCCTGGTTTGAGCTGCGGGACCCCTTAAGCCCCAAAGGCTATTGTATTTGTACATTTTGTTTTCTCCCCTCAATCCTGCATTTACTTAACCATGTGGCTCGAGTGCCATAAACTCAACAGGACAATGTCCTTCCCTCCTTACATATCGTAAAGCCAGAAGGTGCTCTGATAATGTGGAAAATTTGACCCTTGTGTCCACTATGAGTGTTTGACCCTTGTGTCAACTCTAATGGGAGATTATAACACCAGGTTTTAATAATCGCCATAACTTGGCTTGTGCGGCAACTACCATAACGGTACCGGCCAAAATGGATTCTGGTAGAGGAGAGAATCCCGTGGGACGCAAACACCATCACTCTAGGCCTTAGGGTATCCCAGAAACCCACTTTAAACTGTTATACCAATGTACATATTGTTGATGTGTCATGTTTGGTCTTGTTAGTTTTGTAAATTCATGAGATTGATTAATATTAGGGTATAAAAAATGTAAAATGTTTATTTTCCAAGGTATGGGTACTGATAGCAGTGTTAGTTTTTTGAGCGGCCCATATTTGTAGGTGATTGGCTAAGAAATCTTGGGTACCACCCTGTGTCAGGGGTAGATAAGGAGATGCACAATAATGGAAAGCAGTTCATCATAACATCTTAAGAAACATCTAGCCAATCGGATGGACCATACATTGGCTTTTCTTCAGGAACTATCAATTTGGTCACTTTTCCATATTTGGATTTACAAGATTCCAGACTCTGCTCACGGACTTTCAGATGCCATGGATCTCTAAGTATTCTTTCTTTTACCCCATTCTATCCTCACTTGTGTGTTACCATTTTTAGGTTCAGTAAGTTAATTTAGTTTTTTCTGTATATTTTGTTATACACTATTTTTTTACTTTTAATAAATGATACAAAATCATTTATAGGCTAATTGTCTTATTCTAAGTATATCCCAAAACGAACCTGTCTCTCTGAAGTTACGCTACTATAGAACAAGTATTGTTTAGGTATATATATATAACTGTATAGAGTAATAGGTGTGCTTAACCCTTTTCTTGCAGGCTCATTATATGTCAGGGGGGTGCGGACAACCCCATAGATATATTTAGTAGGTCCTTCCCCTATTTTTAGGAAGGTGGTGGCAGCAAGTATATAGATATTAAGTAATATTAATTGTGTGCTATATTGATTTGTTCACTAAACCCTCCTGGTGCATTCTGTTTCATCTGCCTGTCGGTTGCTTGGATTGCATTTTCCGGTAACTGATAGGTGGATAGGCGTCGCGGCCCAGAGGGTTTGTGACAACTTATACCCCTTTAATGTGCCTGCATGTACATTGGGTCTTTGGCACACATACAACATATATTACATCCTAGTTTTAAAACATTACAAACACATCTGTTATCAAAGCTCTTAAAAATGTTCCAAACCGCTCAACATCTCTAATCTAAAGTTGTGGCAATGTGTAAACTTTTCATACCTCTAACAGACTATGACCTAGGCTATGGTGAATCATAAGCAAGCAGCAGTGCTCAGTTTTTAGTGACCAACTGCCTGAACCGACACAGAGGCCTCATTCTACTACTGCAACCTTTTGTGGGATGTGTTGTATCTTCTTGCAAAACTTTTAACAAAAAACATTATTTCTCTCCACACTCTTACATCTTGTTCTGCCTTCTTTACTTGTCAAATCTATTCTTTTCTTGCACACATATTAAATGCCTTCAGATTACTGTGCTGTCTTATTAATATACCCTTTGTTTGATGAGAAAACAAGAAGGCAAATGTTAATGCGATTTCATGGCAAAAATGTTTAGCACCACACGGCTAAACACTGTCTTACATTACACATAGTGAACCTCACCACAGATGCGCCCAGTCGCTACCACTTTCCTCTTTATGCTTTATGCTGAATGCCAGAAATGTCCACCATGTCCAATTTGCATTCACGTCTTCTGATTATGATGTATACAGTATGCCTTCTATGCACAAAACCATCAACAGCAGAGTATAAAAGCAGAGTTTAAAGGGGAGGTACCGCCAGGGGTACCTCCAGCGCCGGTGGCCTCAACGAGGCCCATGTTAGTGGTGTCTTGATCCGAAGTCTATGTTTTTCACAGCCAGAGACACCAACACCACAGAAGTCGCCAATGTCAGGCGAGGTCACTGTGGCCACCAGTGACCCCGCTGGCACCGCCAGCTTCAACAGAGTCAATATTGCTGGCCTCTTTCTTCCTCTTTCTTCTGTCATCTTCTGCAATGACTTCTGAGCTCCGTGGAGGTTTGCAGCTCTTTATATAGGTTTGCTGAAGGACCTTATCCAATTCTGATTGGTCGATTTTTCAATGCTTGCGATCAAATGGTTATACAGTTCCCAATCATACTTCTGAAATATCCCTACTCTACATTTATCTCTTTTTTAAACTTGGCTTTAACATGCCTCAGTGATGCTTCCTAATACTCTATACACACTATTCCTCCCTTTCCTTCCACCACTGGCCCATCTACAACCTGCATAATCCCTGTGCTATCTACCCCAGTGAGTCTGACAGTACCCTCCCTCTTGAAACCTAGTATTAAATCTTCTCCAACTCGCTATCCATCTTCTCCTACAAAACAACTGCAACACAATCAGTGCAACCTATCCCACATAATATTTTCTTAATTATTGTTATTATTATGGATTTATATAGCGCCAACATCTTCCGTAGCACTTTACAATTACATAGTCAAACATTACATACAGGGTAATACATGTTATACAAAGTCATACATATTACATACACAGGTAATACAAAATATGAGTAAACAGCATGATGAGTTACTTACAGCAATACCGTGATACAATAGGAGAGAGGACCCTGCCCAAAGACTAGAGGATATGGGGTGAGACATAAGGTTGCAGGAATCAGTAGGCTGTAAATAGATTGAGAGTGGAGTGTGAAAGGTGGGTTGGATCATATTGGGTAGTAAGATGGGTAATGTCTAGACCAGGTAATATGCTTGCCTGAAAAGGTGGGTTTTAAGGTTACGTTTAAAGGTATTAAGGTATGGTGAATGACGGACAGATGGAGGAAGGGAGTTCTAGAGCAGAGGGGCAGCACGAGGAAAGTCCTGAATACAGGCATGGGAAGAGATGACAAGGGTGGATGAGAGGAGGAGATCGTTTGCGGAGTGGAGGTTGCGTCTGGGACAATATCGGTGGATCAGCTCTGAGATATATAAAGGGGCTGTGTTGGATAGTGCTTTATAGGATAGGGTAAGCAGCTTGAACTGGATCCGTTGCATGATGGGCAGCCAGTGGAGTGACTGGCAGAGAGGAGAGGCATTAGAGGAGCAAGAAGAGAAATGAATGAGCCGGACAGCAGAGTTGAGGATGGATTGAATCAGAGGCAGACGGTTGTTTGGTAGACCACATAGTGGTGTTGCAGTAGTCAAGCCTGGATATGATTAGGGCATGGGCTAGGATTTTTGTAGCTTCGTTCGAGAGGAAGGGTTGGATGTGGGAGATGTTTTTGAGTTGGAGCCGACAGGAGTTGGCAAGCAAATTGACATGGGGTTTAAAGGAAAGATCGCAATCTAGCGTTTTTCCCAGGCAGCGGACATGAGGAGGTGGGGATATGGGTGTATTATTAATATTAATAGTAAGACTAGGTAGGGGAACAGATCGTGATGGTGGGAAAAGGACAAGTTCAATCTTATCCATGTTGAGTTTGAGGAAGCGGGAGGACATAAAGGCAGAGATGGCATTAAGGCAGTTGGGGACCCAGGATGTCAGTGTAGGGAGATCAGGGGCAGAGATGTAAATATGGGTTTTCATCCACATACAGGTGATACTGGAATCCAAACGAACTAATGAGTGTCCCAGCACATAATGTACATGGATAAAAAGAGGAGAGTACTGAGCCTTGCAGGACCCCCACAGGGAGGGAGCGAGGGGTTTGAGTTAATTTCAGAGTGGAAAACACTAAAGGTCCTACCAGAGAGATAGGAGGATAGCAAGAAAGTGGCAGTGTCCTGGATACCCAAGAGGCCAGGATCTGAAGAGTAGAGGGTGGTCGACAGTATCAAAAGCAGAGGACAGATCAAGAAGAATGAGCAAAGAGTAGTGACCTTTAGATTTTCGTTAGTCACTTTAGTGAGGTCAGTTTCCATGGAGTGGTTAGGGCAGAAGCCTGACTTGAGGTGGTCAAAGAGAGAGTTAGCAGACAGGTGACTGTCCAGATATGTATAGACATGTTTTTCCAGTAGTTTGGAAGCAAATGGGAGAAGAAGGAGACAGGCCGGTATCTGGAAAGCGCAGCCAGGTCGAGGGAGGGTTGTTTAAGTATAGGGGAGACCATGGCATGTTTAAATGAGGAGGAGAAAATACAATGGATAGGGATAGTGGAAGGAGTTGGAAGTGTATGGGGAGGAGGTAGGGTGCATAGGAAAACCATTTCGGATTTTTTTTTGTTTTTTTTCTGTGAAATATGAGGCTATTTCATCAGCCGATAACAGGGCGTAGGCGGAGGAGGAGGCGGATAGAGCAGGAAGTTGAATACTTTAAGAGCGTGTTTTGGGTTATGGGACTTTGTGGATATGAGGGAAGAGAAATAGTTTTGTTTGGCTAAGGATAAAGCACTTCGGGTCGGTAGAGGGCACTTTAAATTCAAGAAATTCTCTATTTTTGTTACTCTTGCGCCAGCATTGTTGGCTATATGGGATTGCCTTTTCAACTTTTTATCTGATCCGTAAGCCATGGTGTGGGTTCTTGTGACTAAGGCGACAGGTGGATAAGGGAGCAACAGAGTTGAGGGCATTGGAAACAGTTGTATGGTAGTGGACGGCTGCAAGGTAGGGTCAGAGAAGAGGGCATGGAGATAAGTTGTGGAGGGCAGAGAGCGAATGGGGGTTGAGATTATGCAGGTCTCTGCTCGGTACATTTGTTGTAGGGGTTACGGTCGGGAGAGATGACTCAAGTTAAATTTGAGAAGGTGATGATCGGATAGAGGAAAGGGGAGTTGGAGAAGTTAGATACAGAGCAGAGGCAGGTGAAGACCAGATCCAGTGTGTACCCATTACAATGGGTCTGAGCAGAGGACCATTGTGGTAAGGCCAAGAGAGAAGGTAAGAAAGAGGAGTTTAGTGGCAACAGAGATGTATCGATGGGGATATTGAAATCCTCTAAGATAATTGAGCGGATGTAGGGATAGAAAGTGGGAAACCAAGCAGAGAATGGTCAAAGAAAATAGTGGTTGGCCGGGTGGTCGGTAAATACTGCCAATCTGTAGGGGTGGGAGAGTTAACACGGACTGAGTGGAACTCAAAAGATAAGACGGGAGAGGGCTGGTAAGGGTGGTGGGTGTGAAAGTACAGCATCAGAGGTAAGAATACCATTCCCCCACCACATTTATTATCGGGCCTAGTGGTGTGGCTGAAGTGTAGGCCACTATATGAAAGCGGCAGGTGAGACAGAGACAGCACTCAGAGGGAAGAATACAACTCCCACCACATTTATTATCGGGCCTAGTGTGGTGAAGTGTAGGCCACTATATGAAGGGGCAGGTGAGACAGAGACAGAGTCAGAGGGTGATAGCAATGTTTCGGTAAGACCAGAAAAGTAAAGCGGTTAGAGATAAATAGGTCGTATACGTGTGCAAGTTTATTACAAACAGACCGTGCATTCCACAAGGCCCGGATATTGGAGCAGGGGGAAGGGAAAGGAGAGGTACATTTGTGATATTGTGTGTGTGTAGGGAACTAATGGATAAAGGAGAGTTACAGCCAGTAGACATTAGGATGGGGATGGGTTGATAATACAGGTCGGTGATGGGAAACCAGTGGAGGGACTGGCAGAGAGGAGAGGCATTAGAGGAGCAAGAAGAGAAATGAATGAGCCGGACAGCAGAGTTGAGGATGGATTGAATCAGAGGCAGACGGTTGTTTGGTAGACCACATAGTGGTGTTGCAGTAGTCAAGCCTGGATATGATTAGGGCATGGGCTAGGATTTTTGTAGCTTCGTTCGAGAGGAAGGGTTGGATGTGGGAGATGTTTTTGAGTTGGAGCCGACAGGAGTTGGCAAGCAAATTGACATGGGGTTTAAAGGAAAGATCGCAATCTAGCGTTTTTCCCAGGCAGCGGACATGAGGAGGTGGGGATATGGGTGTATTATTAATATTAATAGTAAGACTAGGTAGGGGAACAGATCGTGATGGTGGGAAAAGGACAAGTTCAATCTTATCCATGTTGAGTTTGAGGAAGCGGGAGGACATAAAGGCAGAGATGGCATTAAGGCAGTTGGGGACCCAGGATGTCAGTGTAGGGAGATCAGGGGCAGAGATGTAAATATGGGTTTTCATCCACATACAGGTGATACTGGAATCCAAACGAACTAATGAGTTGTCCAAGGCCATAAGTGTAAATGGAGAAAAGAAGAGGACTGAGTACTGAGCCTTGCAGGACCCCCACAGGGAGGGAGCGAGGGGTTGAGTTAATTTCAGAGTGGAAAACACTAAAGGTCCTACCAGAGAGATAGGAGGATAGTCAAGAAAGTGCAGTGTCCTGGATACCCAAGGAGGCCAGGATCTGAAGAAGTAGAGGGTGGTCGACAGTATCAAAAGCAGAGGACAGATCAAGAAGAATGAGCAAAGAGTAGTGACCTTTAGATTTTCGTTAGTCACTTTAGTGAGGGCAGTTTCCATGGAGTGGTTAGGGCAGAAGCCTGACTTGAGGTGGTCAAAGAGAGAGTTAGCAGACAGGTGACTGTCCAGATATGTATAGACATGTTTTTCCAGTAGTTTGGAAGCAAATGGGAGAAGGGAGACAGGCCGGTATCTGGAAAGCGCAGCCAGGTCGAGGGAGGGTTGTTTAAGTATAGGGGAGACCATGGCATGTTTAAATGAGGAGGAGAAAATACCAATGGATAGGGATAGTGGAAGGAGTTGGAAGCTGTATGGAGGAGGTAGGGTGCATAGGAAAACCATTTCGGATTTTTTTTTTGTTTTTTTTCTGTGAAATATGAGGCTATTTCATCAGCCGATAAGCAGGGCGTAGGCGGAGGAGGAGGCGGATAGAGCAGGAAGTTGAATACTTTAAAGAGCTGTTTTGGGTTATGGGACTTTGTGGATATGAGTGAAGAGAAATAGTTTTGTTTGGCTAAGGATAAAGCACTTCGGGTCCGGTAGAGGGCACTTCTAAATTCAAGAAATTCTCTATTTTTGTTACTCTTGCGCCAGCATTGTTCGGCTATATGGGATTGCCTTTTCAACTTTTTTATCTGATCCGTAAGCCATGGTTGTGGGTTCTTGTGACTAAGGCGACAGGTGGATAAGGGAGCAACAGAGTTGAGGGCATTGGAAACAGTTGTATGGTAGTGGACGGCTGCAAGGTTAGGGTCAGAGAAGAAGGGCATGGAGATAAGTTGTTGGAGGGGGCCAGAGAGCGAATGGGGGTTGAGATTATGCAGGTCTCTGCATCGGTACATTTGTTTGTTAGGGGTTACGGTCGGGAGAGATGACTCAAGTTTAAATTTGAGAAGGTGATGATCGGATAGAGGAAAGGGGGAGTTGGAGAAGTTAGATACAGAGCAGAGGCAGGTGAAGACCAGATCCAGTGTGTACCCATTACAATGGGTCTGAGCAGAGGACCATTGGGTAAGGCCAAGAGAGAAGGTAAGAAAGAGGAGTTTAGTGGCAACAGAGATGGTATCGATGGGGATATTGAAATCCTCTAAGATAATTGAGCGGATGTCAGAGGATAGAAAGTGGGAAAACCAAGCAGAGAAATGGTCAAAGAAAATAGTGGTTGGGCCGGGTGGTCGGTAAATAACTGCAATCTGTAGGGGTGTGGGAGAGTTAACACGGACTGAGTGGAACTCAAAAGATAGACGGGAGAGGGCTGGTAAGGGTGTGATGGGTGTGAAAGTACAGCACTCAGAGGTAAGAATACCAATTCCCCCACCACATTTATTATCGGGCCTAGTGGTGTGGCTGAAGTGTAGGCCACTATATGAAAGCGGCAGGTGAGACAGAGACAGCACTCAGAGGGAAGAATACCAACTCCCCCACCACATTTATTATCGGGCCTAGTGGTGTGGCTGAAGTGTAGGCCACTATATGAAGGCGGCAGGTGAGACAGAGACAGAGTCAGAGGGTGATAGCAATGTTTCGGTAAGACCAAGAAAAGTAAAGCGGTTAGAGATAAATAGGTCGTATACGTGTGCAAGTTTATTACAAACAGACCGTGCATTCCACAAGGCCCGGATATTGGAGCAGGGGGAAGGGAAAGGAGAGGTACATTTGTGATATTGTGTGTGTTTAGGGAACTAATGGATAAAGGAGAGTTACAGCCAGTAGACATTAGGATGGGGATGGGTTGATTATACAGGTGCGGTATGGGAGTGGGGCCAGGATTAGGGGAGATATCACCAGCTGCAAGTACAAGCAGGAGAGAGAACGAGAGGAGGTGAGAGTGGGATTTAAATGGACCATGCGTTTGTCTTGTAGTCGAGGAGGCAGGGGAGTGTTTGACAATGGAAAGGAGTTCATGGTGGGAAAGGAGGGGAGAAGATAAAATGGAGGGTGCAATATAAATGTCCATATGGTGAAAAGTAGCTTGGTCGGCGCACACCGGGAAATCAGTCCATTCGGATACGTAAAACAAACAGCTTTATTCGGTCATCTTAAAACAGCATACTAAACAAACAAACGCCTTACGCGTTTCAAGCCCTGAACGGCTCTTAATCATAGGCACATGAATGCAGGATTAGACCTGCCCTTTATACACATCTGAACCACATCTTTTAAAGGGGAACACCCCTTAACTAAACATATTAATATAAACATGAAGTTAAAAACAGTGTTGCATGTTAGGTATACTGAGTGATGCCATAATTACAAAACATTGTTAGATCAATCAGAATCACGTCATAGGTATACTTAGTTACATCTCTATTCTTAGTTACAACTTACATGGAATATAACACAATGGATAATATAAGATAATATAAGAAAAAGGAAGAAACAAGCCATATTGGAAAACAGAAGAGGATGCCAATAACTTGCCCAAAAATTCTCACGGCAAAATGAAAGGTAGGTATAGAGGTAGCGAGTTCCGGCAGAGATTCGGAACTATAAACTATTCTTCGCGAAATATTTCAATCTATATAACAGAGAATATCATATCGCGAGTTCAGACCTGCCGGTACCCTGGTCTCTAAAAGGAAAATCCATTTAACTTCTGCCTTTCTGAGCAAATCAGCCCTATCTCTATTCCTTTTATCCGGATGGATGCGTTGTATTCCTTGGGCTCTCAGGCATGAAACACTACTTTGATTACGTATTTTGAAATGCTTCCCTAAAGGACTCATTTCGTTTTTCATCTCTATGTCCCTGATATGTTCTCGAATTTGAGACTTCAGGGAACGGGTGGTACACCCTACATATTGGATTGAACATCGGGTGCACGTTAACAAATACACTACATAATCAGTGTTACAATTTATATATTATCCAATGGGAAAAGTTTTCTTAGTTACTGTACTAATGAAACTGTTAGATTTGCTCATACATATACACGTTTTGCATCTCAATGCACCACATCTGTATGAACCTTTGTATTTTAACCAAGTTTCCTCCACCCGTGGAGTGCTGGTAAAACGACTGGGGGATAATACATCCCCTAATGATCTAGCCCTTTTGGGGACAAACCTGTAACCTCGTTTAAGAACTTATTTCATAGAGGGATCTTGCTCTAAAATAGGTAAGAATTTTTTAACAATAGATACCACTTGTCTATATTGTGCACTATACCTGGTTACAAAGGTAGTTTGTATATTATCTTTATCCTTTGTCAGAGACTTATCATGTTCACTTTCCCCTCGTAATAGTTTATCTCTCTAAGTAAGTTCTGCTCGTTTTGCAGCTTTCTTTAACAGGTTTTTCTTATAGCCTCTTTCCTCAAATCTGGAAGTCATTTCCCTACTATTATCATGAAAAAGAGTTAAATTAGAACAATTTCTTCTTATTCTTAAATACTGGCCATAAGGAATGGCCTGAACACAATGTGGGGGATGACTGGATGAGGCATGCAATATTGTGTTTCTAGATTCAGGCTTCCTATAGTTTTCTGTCTCTAAGCCAGATGGTAAGCCAGAAATACTGAGATCTAGATAGTTCACACTCTTGTCTCCAAAACTATGGATGAACTTAAGATTATAAGTAAGGTTGTTAATAGTTACAATCCATTCCTCAAAATCCCTCTCAGAGCCATTCCAAATAAAAAGAAGGTTGTCTATATACCTTTTGTACATAACCACCTTACAATTTTCTCCTGTAAATATCGGTTGGTGGAATAGACAGGTCTCCTCCCACCATCCCATAAACAAATTGGCATACGTAGGGGCGAATTTTGCCCCATTGATGCCCACACAGTTGTATATAAAAAGACCCATCAAATTCAAAATAATTATGCGTAAGTAAATAAGTAAGGGCATCAATAATAAAGTTCTTACATTCCACAGAGTATGAGCTATATAGATTCAGATGATAAATAATTGCTTGTATGCCCCAGAAATGAGGAATGCAAGAATATAAAGAGACTACATCCGTAGTAGCTAGATTATAGTGGTCTTGCCATTGAAAATCATTAAGTACACTTAAAATTTGTCTGGTGTCCTTAATATATGAGTCCAGTCGTTTGACCAGAGGTTGTAGAAGAAAATCCAAAAGTTCAGAAAGTCCTTCGTTGAGGGAGCCTATTCCCGCAACGATAGGCCTACCCTTAGGGGGAAATTCATTTTTATGCGTTTTGGGTAAATGATGGAAAATAGGAACAACTGGAGATTTGGGAATGAAAAAGTCGATCATATTACTATCTATGATACCTATAGCTAAACCATCCTCCACTATTTTAGCCAGCTCTTGTCTAAATGTCTCTGTAGGATTATTCTTTATACATGTGTATACTTCTGAATCTTGCAATTGTCTCAATGCTTCCTGCTGGTAATCTCTCTTATTGAGTACTACTACCATGCCCCCTTTATCTAAATTTTAAATTATAATAGAGCTATCTGTTTTGAGCTTATTCATGGCAACATTTTCTCCATGAGTCCATGAGTCAAATTATTCCATTGATTAAGTTTCTCGTTTTTCATAACTCTCTGTTGTAAATACCAAAGTTCTGTCTCAACCAATTCTTGAAACAAAAGAAGTTCTTAAACGAGGTTACAGTGGTTCGAAAAGTAGTACTTTAGGTCCAGGACCTGAAACAACCTGAAAACCGCACAATACTCCTGGTACATCATTCCAGTCGGATACGTAAACAAACGCTTTATTCGGTCATCTTAAACAGCTACTAACAAACAAACGCCTTACGCGTTTCAAGCCCTGAACGGCTCTTAATCATAGGCACATGAATGCAGAGATTAGACCTGCCCTTTATACACATCTGAACCACATCTTTTAAAGGGGAACACCCTTAACTAAACATATTAATATAACATAAGTTAAACACAGTGTTGCATGTTAGGTATACTGATGATGCCATAATTACAAAACATTGTTAGATCAATCAGAATCACGTCATAGGTATACTTAGTTACATCTCTATTCTTAGTTACAACTTACATGGAATATAACACAATGGATAATATAAAAAGATATATAAAAGAAAGAAAAGAGAACACCACTATTGGAAAACAGAAAGGATGCCAATAACTTGCCCAAAAATTCCCACGGCAAAAATGAAAGGTAGGTATAGAGGTAGCGAGTTCCGGCAGAGATTCGGACTATAAACTATTCTTCGCGAATATTTCATCGATTAACAGAATATCATATCGCGAGTTCAGACCTGCCGGTACCAACCCTGGTCTCTAAAAGGAAAATCCATTTAACTTCTGCCTTTCTGAGCAAATCAGCCCTATCTCTATTCCTTTTAATCCGGATGGATGCGTTGTATTCCTTGGGCTCTCAGGCATGAAACACTACTTTGATTACATTTGAAATGCTAAATCCCTAAAGGACTCATTTCGTTTTTCATCTCTATGTCCCTGATATGTTCTCGAATTGAGACTTCAGGGAACGGGTGGTACACCCTACATATTGGATTGAACATCGGTGCACGTTAACAAATACACTACATAATCAGTGTTAAATTTATATATATCGAATGGGAAAGTTTTCTTAGTTACTGTACTAATGAAACTGTTAGATTTGCTCACATATACACGTTTTGCATCTCAATGCACCACATCTGTATGAACCTTTGTATTTTAACCAAGTTTCCTCCACCCGTGGAGTGCTGGTAAATGACTGGGGGATAATACATCCCCTAATGATCTAGCCCTTTTGGGGGACAAACCTGTAAC